>JADBJO010001086.1:240000-242500 GCA_016801955.1 Conus betulinus
AGCAAAGACAAAAATCAAAAGCGTTGAGAAATATATTTCTGAGTTTGTGTTCACATTCACAACAGGGATGGTAGATCCATTTTACGTCCCATCTTTTCTCTCGCTGCAAGATGTCCACCCTTTCTTAATTCAGTTGTTTTGCTCTTTGTCATATTAACTTTTGACTGTAATGAAGCAGCAACTCTTGCAATGTATTTAACTGGGTTTGTAATCAAATTACTACTTCTGATACCAGGCCACATCATCAGCTCAAAGCGAAATGAATATCTCAAAAACGTCATTTATGAAAATTTGCACCGTGCCTTCCACAATCTATAACTTTCTGTGTAAGTCTATTACTGAATAAAAGAAAAAGAAAACCAGACTATACATGTCACCCTGTCTCATATCAGAAGTAGAATTTAAATACTCTGTTAAAGCTGCGGTAGACTGCAGTCCGGCATCTGCACAATCATGAAATTATACATCGAAAAAATTGTAAACATTGAAAAGATTCCTATAATCGCATTTTAGGCAGGAAACGCTACAGCAAAGTTCTATTAACTGATCCAGACTTGAGTTTGACTCCCTCTCTCTTCCCTCTCTCTCTCTCTCTCTCTCTCTCTCTCTCTCTCTCTCTCTCTCTCTCTCTCTCTCTCTCTCTCTCTCTCTCTCTGGGTATTCCTTTTGCTACTTTTGTGCAGAAGTGTCTTTCTCTCTTGCATCCATGTTTAAAGCGTGTTGACTGGCTGAATTGGAACGGGAGACAAAGATTACATCGGGTTTGCCAGTGTAAGGCGATTTCCCTTGCCTACACAGACAGTAATATAAGGTGTATGCGAACGGTCAACTTGGGAGACATTTGTACAGTAAAAGTTAAACAGTCTGCATTCTAAGATCTCAAAGTTTTTGAAAGTGCATGCGTTCATGCGACCCCCCTCACTCCTCTCTTTTTTCATAATAATACAGGCTTAGGCAGATAGCGCGTATATACACATACACATGCACACAAACACTCGCACACGCACACATACACACACATGTACACACACACACATGCACACACACACACACACACACACACACACACACACACACACACACACACACACACACACACACACACACACACACACACACACACACACACACACACACACACACACACACACACACACACACACACACACACACACACACACACACACACACACACACACACACACACACACACACTCTCACACACACACACACACACACACACACACACACACACACACACACACACACACACACACACACACACACACACACACACACACACACACACGTATGCAACGCAGGTAGAGATATTAAAATGGAATTGTTCAGAGTTAAAAAGCGTGAAATCGTGTCTTACTGCACCCAAGGCTTTGCACATCAGACAAAGCTTTACACTTGAGCAATTCAGCTAACGGGGAAACGTATCTCGTTAAGGTGTAAGATGATGCGCCCTGACAATCAAGCCCTTCATGTTGAAAAATCGATGTTTTTTCCCACCATCACACAACGAATCCGAATCTGGAAGCATCAATTTATGCTCAGCGGGGAGTTGAGTTTTCATTTTGTCTCCATAAATATTAGGTTCTGCTGGTTTGTATTTGTCCTCACACTCAGTCCACACACTCCCCCCCCCCCCCCCCCCCCCACCTTGCCTCCCCCTCCATTTGAAAATAAAGTCATGATGATTATCACCTAAACGTTATTTTGTCTCATTCATGTTGGCAAGGTGACAGACGCCACATGCGAATCTCCTTTGTGTTCCACTTTATGTTTAATTCCAGGCCTCAGAGTCATGCGATAGAGCAAAAGGAATGCCCACAGTCAACGCAACAAAGCACGAGTCGTACTGCCCATTCTCACGCAATAAAGCATAGAATTAATGTAGGTGTTCAAATAATACACTAATGGACAGATGAGAAGAGACAGATGAGTGTCATGAAATGTCGTTCATTAAGTAAATCAGCCAGTGATCATGCAGATTTTGTCTCCATTTATCTCTAACAATTGTTGTTCTACATCGTTGCCATCGTCATTGTTGAGGTCATTATCATTATCACCTGCTTTTTCACTTTTTTTTCCCGAAGTCACACTATGCAAGAACTAACCATCATTGGTAATTACAAAACAAGCAAACAAACAAACCAACCAATAACAGACAGACAAACAAAAACGCCCACGTGCCGAGATCAACAAGCATTCTAAATAATATGTCTATGTGACACATATTGCTGATTGACATATTGCTGATTACAAAGGGCTGCAATTTGATGGCAATAACATCTTGGGGACCAATTAAGTATATTGACTTTTTCTACCAATCAAATTGCCTTTTTTCGTTTGTTTTTGCTGTTCTTTCCTTTTCGACCTTTTGTTTGTAGAATTGATGTGACCATGCCCAACAGCAGAGATTTCAGTTACATAAAATCTACTGTCGGCCGTTAGCAAGAACTAAAGAATAAAAAAAAAAAAGACCTACATA
>JADBJO010001086.1:245000-265000 GCA_016801955.1 Conus betulinus
TATGAAGCTAAAAGCACTGAAACAGTTATACCGTACAGACTGAAAAACCTGACTTTGTTCAACAAAGAAAACAAGCTGACCTTTTAAAGCAGTATCATTTACCCTAGCCCTCCTTTCCCCTTCTTTGCTGTTCTCCTCCCTCCAAATATCCTGTTCCACTGCTTTGAAGCAAGCAGCCATGGGACTATGCATCCTACAGTTCTGGAAGTCTCCAATATTACGTTCCTGTTAGCAGTGACAATGGCTGCTAACGCATGTGCTGGGTGGCAATTTTTACTGGACACCACTTAGAGACGACATTAGAGAAGAACAAGCAGCTTGTGAAAGGAGGGAGATGGAGAGAGAGAAGTGGGCCGCAAAGTGGGGTGTATCAGGAAAGGTCAGTCTTCTGATGGAATGCTGGATCGTTTGTAGTAGACCTGTTGTGGCTGTGATCATATTTCGGGTACATTCGTGAGGGTACATTTGTGAGTCACAGTTCATGTTGTTTAGTTAGTTTAGTTTTTTTTTTATTATTATTATTTAGGCTGTATCTACAGGGGAATGTTCGTATGCTCAATTGGAAAGCACAAAAGTTGTACATTTGGCTCATTCTACAGGTCGGAAAAATTATAGTGATTGATTTTAGATATATGCGTATCTCTAAGAGAGAGAGAGAGAGAGAGAGAGAGAGAGAGAGAGAGAGAGAGAGAGAGAGAGAGAGAGAGAGAGAGAGACAGACAGACAGACAGACAGAGAGACAGAGAGAGAAGGGTGAGGGAGGGAGAGAGAGCGACAGAGGGAGGGAGAGAGAGGGTTGGCATGGTTATGTCAAGTCAAAATTATCTTTATTGAGGGTTTAAGAATAAGCTTTCCAGATTTTGTTACATCCTGCCCTCATAGATACGAGTGTGTGCACATGTCTATGTGTGCGTGACTTTGTATGTGTATACGGCTTTTTTTTTTTTTTTTTACCCTTCTTTCATCTCAAAGTCACAGTTTTGGTTGTTTTCTTTGAAAAAAAAAAGTTTAAAGGAGCAGTGAAACTAAACAGATTGAGTATATCTGACGGCTATCAATGTCGACATTTCCCCCCTGGTCTGTATGTATGGCAGTTTGATGGAGACGTCCAACGGCAACACGCGTCTGGCACTTTGTGCCTGTGCGTGTCATTTCACGTGAAATAAACTTTCATATTTGTGGTCACGTCTTACGTTCCTTGAGAAGAGAGCGAGGGGAAGATGCTATTCATGAAAGCTGGGCAGCTGCTACTGTCGTGTTGAAGACCGAGTTCTGTGCCGGCACCCTTCCACTGGCACTCGTCGGGCTTGGCATGGCCTTGACTCCTAAGGTCTGGAGGGACTGCGCCGTAATCCGAGTGGAAATCTCGGGTACTTTAATGAATTGACTGAGCAATTAGAAGTATTGAACTGGAAAGGAGATAGGAGGATAGGGACCGCTTTGTCAGAGTGGAAAGGGGGAGAAGGGCTGCCTGTAGCAGGGTGGGGGAGGGGGAGAGATGGGGGTTCGGGTTGGAAGGTCGGGGTGAGGAGTGGGGAGGGAGGTGGAGGATTGACGGGGGAGGGAGGGATGGTTTGAATCAATGTGCTTAGAGAGGATTATGGGAGGAAGACGGAGAGATACGGGAGTTGCGGGTCTTCGCCATTCACCAGTTGCGGAGGGTCCCTGGACAGGAGGTTGGCCGGATTCCATACTGACTCTGGTCTGGAAGCAACATGTCCTGAAGAACCACAGGCTGATGAGACGTCAGTTTCGCTGTTCACGACAGGAGGTTGTGCGAGACATGCAGAACAGAAGAGGGCCTGTCTGTTTGCTTTCGCTTTTTAGTTTGTCTCTTTAGTTTAGTGTCTTGGCTCTGCCGAAGACTACCGTGATCTTTATCACCCTTGTCATGATGATAATCTTTGTCAAAACTGTGGATATGAAGGAAAGTCTTAGAGGAAGCAGGACACAGTCAACCTAAAGACCAAACTCTCGCTTCTACGTGTCCTTACGTGTTCTGTCTGCTTTGTCTCTGCATTTGTGCTCGGTGAACTGGTGTCGTAAGCAGTAGTTTTTTAAGGAGTTTTTTTAAGGAGTATTTGTAAGGAATATTTGTAAGAAGTATTTGTAAGGAGTGTTTGTAAGGAGTATTTGTAAGGAATATTTGTAAGAAGTATTTCTAAGGAGTGTTGTAAGGAGTATTTGTAATTTGGAATATTTGTAAGGATTTGTAAGGAGTATTTGTAAGGAGTATTTGTAAGGAGTATTTGTGTAAGGAGTGATTGTAAGGAGTATATTTGTAAGGAGTATTTGTATGGGCGTGTGATTGTCTCATCATGGGAGTAAGATAGACACTGCTTTACGTGAAATAAAAATTTAAAAAAAATTATGCAGTAAAAACTATATACGAATGAAATTCGAGCTATGATTATTCCATTAATCTATTGTGAAGTTCGTGAAGTCTGCGTTTGTTTTTATTGCCGTGGGAGTGAAAATGGAAATAAAGAGTTTGCTTTGAGGCAATGATATGCACTTGAAAGAGTTGGGGGTGGGGGATGAAGAACACGTCATCATTATGGATGCTTTTTTCTTATTCATTATCAGTCCATGACAGTACATGGCGGGAGTATTGTGATGGATGCATGGTCAGTGTGCTGTGATGCTTGGTCAGTGTGCTGTGATGCATGGTCAGTGTGCTGTGATGGATGGTCAGTGTGCTGTGATGGATGGTCAGTATGCTGTGATGGATGGTCAGTGTGCTGTGATGCATGGTCAGTGTGCTGTGATGCATGGTCAGTGTGCTGTGATGGATGGTCAGTATGCTGTGATGGATGGTCAGTGTGCTGTAATGGATGGTCAGTGTGCTGTGATGCTTGTCAGTGTGCTGTGATGGATGGTCAGTGTGCTGTGATGGATGGTCAGTGTGCTGTGATGGATGGTCAGTGTGCTGTGATGGATGGTCAGTGTGCTGTGATGGATGGTCAGTGTGCTGTGATGGACGCATGGTCAGTCATAGACCTCCTTCGCCCTGAGTCCTCTGCCATGCGCCATGGGGAAGAAATCCCGTAACAATTCATTTTCCTAATGCTGTCCATTTAGAAATTATTGAGTGCACATCTTGAGGCGTCCATTCTCCATAAACCAATAGAACAGTCATGGGAGTCATGATCAGTTTTATGTCCAGTGATGGTGAAATGCACGTCCACTTTTCATTGTGCCCTGTAGAATAGCTTTGGACTAGGAGTCCTGGCTAAACGCATGTGCAGACGTTACTGTGCCCAGCAGAATGATACTGTACAGGACGTCATGGCGTGATACATGTCTACCTGCACGGTGCACTGTGGAAGGGTCATGGACAGGCAGTCACGGCGAGGTGCATGTCCACCCTCCACTGTGCCCTGTAGAATGACTGTGGCCAGAGAGTCATGGTGGGATATATGTCCACCCTCTACTGTGCCCTGTAGAATGACTGTGGCCAGGGAGTCATGGTGGGATATATGTCCACCCTCTAATGTGCCTGTAGAATGACTGTGGCCAGGGAGTCATGGTGGGATATATGTCCACCCTCTAATGTGCCCTGTAGAATGGCTTTGGCCAGGGAGTCATGGTGGGATATATGTCCACCCTCTACTGTGCCCTGTAGAATGACTGTGGCCAGGGAGTCATGGTGGGATATATGTCCACCCTCTAATGTGCCCTGTAGAATGGCTTTGGCCAGGGAGTCATGGTGGGATATATGTCCACCCTCTAATGTGCCCTGTAGAATGGCTTTGGCCAGGGAGTCATGGTGGGATATATGTCCACCCTCTAATGTGCCCTGTAGAATGGCTTTGGCCAGGGAGTCATGGTGGGATATATGTCCACCCTCCACTGTGCCCTGTAGAATGGCTTTGGCCAGGGAGTCATGGTGGGATATATGTCCACCCTCTAATGTGCCCTGTAGAATGACTTTGGCCAGAGAGTCATGGTGAGTATATGTCCACCTTCCAATGTGCCCCTGATGAATGATCTTGGACATAGAGTCATGGCGATATACATTTCTACCCTCCACTGTACCCTGCAGAATGATCTTGGGCAAGCAATCATGGCAAGATACATGTCCACCCTCTACTGTACACTGTAGAATGATGCCGATCGAGCAGACATGAAGAAATACATGTCCGCCTTTCACTGTACCCTGTAGAATTGTCTTGGACAAACATGCCGGTAGTAGAAAAACGCCGACACTTGACAATGGCGAGGAGGGGGTCTTGTATGTCAGCGAGGTAGCATCACATGACTTATTGCCGTGTCATTTGTTTGATGATTCTTGTATCAGATACGGAAGACCTTTCTGAAGCTGTTGTCCTAGAACGCTTGGATTTCAGGTTGGGAATTTTAAAGGTTGTGCACGCGAAAAGGAAAATTAAACAAACAATTCAAAGAAAATTAAGAATCAGTTTTCAAATGATGGCATAGACAGTAATCATTTCCTTCCAGAGTGATATTTGCGTCATCTCTCTCTGGCTTCATTGTCATTAGAGAGAGAGAGAGAGAGAGAGAGAGAGAGAGAGAGAGAGAGAGAGAGAGAGAGAGAATGTGTGTGTGTGTGTGTGTGTGTGTGTGTGTGTGTGTGTGTGTGTGTGTGTGTGTGTGTGTGTGTGTGTGTGTGTCATTGTGGGAATTAAGTCAGTGTGTGTGTGTGTGTCGTTGGGGGTATTAAGTCAGTGTGTGTCATTGGAGGGATTAAGTGTGTGTGTGTGTGTGTGTGTGTGTGTGTGTGTGTGTGTGTGTGTGTGTGTGTGTGTGTGTGTCACTGGGGGTATTAAGTCAGTGTGTGTGTGTCATTGGGGTACGTGCGTGTCATTGGGGGTATTTTAGTCAGTGTGTGTGTGTGTCATTGGGGGTATTTAGTCAGTGTGTGTGTGTGTTATTGGGGGTATTAAGTCAGTGTGTGTCATTTGGGGTATTAAGCCAGTGTGTGTGTGTCATTGGGGGTACTTGTGTGTCATTGGGGGTATTAAGTCAGTGTGTTTGTCATTGGGGGTATTAAGTCAGTGTGTGTGTCATTTGGGGTATTAAGTCAGTGTGTGTGTGTCATTGGGGGTATTAAGTCAGTGTGTGTGTGTGTGTGTGTGTCATTGGGGGTATTAAGTCAGTGTGTGTGTCATTGGGGGGCATTAAGTCAGTGTGTGTGTGTGTCATTGGGGGTATTAAGTCAGTGTGTGTGTGTGTGTGTGTCATGGGGGTATTAAGTCAGTGTGTTGTGTGTCATTGGAGGTATTAAGTCAGTGTGTTTGTCATTGGGGTTACTTGTGTGTCATTGGGGGTATTAAGTCAGTGTGTGTGTGTCATCGGAGGTATAAAGTCAGCGTGTGTGTCATGGGGTTACGTGTGTTTCATTGGGGGTATTAAGTCAAAGTGTGTGTCATTTGGGGTATTAAGTCAGTGTGTGTGTCATTTGGGGTATTAAGTCAGTGTGTGTGTCATTGGAGGTATTAAGTCAGTGTGTGTGTCATTGGGGGGTGTTAAGTCAGTATGTGTGTCATTGGGGGTATTAAGTCAGTGTGTGTCATTGGGGGTATTAAGTCAGTGTGTGTGCCATTGGGGTTGCTTGTGTGTCATTGGGGGGTATTAAGTCAGTGTGTGTGTGTGTGTGTGTGTGTGTGTGTGTGTGTGTGTGTGTGTGTGTGTGTGTGTGTCATCGGGGGGGGTATTAAGTCAGCGTGTGTGTCATTGGGGGTATTAAGTCAGTGTGTGTGTCATTGGGGGTGTTAAGTCAGTGTGTGTGTCATTGGGGGTATTTAGTCAGTGTGTGTGTCATTGGGAGTATAAGTCAGTGTGTGTGTCATTGGTGGTAGTTGTGTGCATTGGGGGTACTAAGTCAGCTAAGCCTATTTTCATTGTATGCTTTTACATTATATCACATTTATCTATACAACCTTGTGATAAAATCACAGAATCGTATATGCTTATTCTCTGCTCATTTTGACATGAAGAAACGACAGTACAAGTTGTTTCCACAGTCGTTCAACATAAATTTCCTTTCCGCTGCTCTCTCTTTTCCACCTCCCCCTCCTCCTCCTCCCTCCTCCTCCTCCTGCTCCTCCGTTTCTCTTTTTTTTTAAACTTTATCATTATCATTCCTGTTTTGTTTATTTTGCGTTTTATCCTGACAGAATGAGTGGTTGACATAAATAAAACACAAGTAGTAAATAACTCAAAACGAACTTGGAACTAAAAGGTCTTCGTAATTATATTTTTCGATTGTCGTGGATGCGTTTTTGTAATTGTTTGTTAAGTTTTGTTTTTAGCTTGTTCTTTGCTGGCTTGTGTCTCCCTTAAATATAAAAATGAAATTAATTGAAAACGTGAAGAAATAAACGAAATTCAATTAAACACAGGAACAGATAACTTACCGTTAGACTGGAGATAGATTTCCCAGGAGAGACGACTCGAAGTTTGCAAGGCAAGAAGTTTTTGCAATGTAAACTGCAAACACACTTTTCAAAGTGTAAAGGTATATTCACATTAACCGTCACTTCTAATACTTTGATTTGTCCTGCTTGGGACAAGAAAGGAATCCACCATCGGTCACTTTACACCAGAACCAAAAAGTCTGATGGTATAAAATCTTTGTTCAGTTTTTCGGCCCCCAGTCAATTATTACCACGCTTGTTGTTCTGGCTGGTATAAATCTGTATTTATAGCCCATTATCCAGGTCGTCCTCCTCAGTCTCAGCACTACAATCCACAGGGAGCAATCAATCTTACGTTGTCATGACTCAAAGACACTGCTGCGGCTATTTTGTGGTGTTCAACGGTATCTCTCTTCCGTTTCAGCACACATGAGACACCGCCTAGTAAGCCGCATATAACGAGAAACATTGCTCTGTCCTTGAGACAGCATGCCCATCATTCCTTGATAACATATACACGGATTACTTTTGCTCGTTCTTATTGACCGTGGGGATAATCTATTACGCAAGTTTCTCGACTTTTTGATTCAGACCAGACACGTTGTTTTGTTTGTTTGTGTTTTTTTTTTGTTTTGTATGTGGGTGTTTAATTTTTCGTACGTTAGTGGTGTCAATTAGTTTATTCCGCTTAAAGTACGTCCCCGAGCGACCAGTCGGAACTTCGTGCAGAACGAAATGACTTGAATATGTCATGGGAAGTTTCGTCTGACAGGAATTAGGTACAAGCTGATGTATAACATCGTTTTCATGTACCAACATGACTTTTATTTATTTGTTTGTAAATAAGCTGCTACCCCTGTCTAGTCTTGTCTTGTCTTGTCTTGTCTTGTCTTCGCCTGTGAAAAGAGGACTGGAACAAACAAACAATACACTTTTTTTCATCACCGCTCTAACCTCAAACAATTGCTTTAAATGTTTAAGGGAACCGGAGGAAGGGGACGGTGTTATGGTCCTAGGTCACAGTTAGAAAATTAGTTCTACCTGTCATAAGAATAAGATGTTTTGTGTGGTGGGCTACTCGGAGTGAGCCCACAGAATTCTGGAACCTGTAGAACGCAAGACACAAGCAGCATATAGCAGCCTACTTGAATAACCTTTTAAAGTTTTACAAAACACCAGTATCTTTTATTTTACATGATCAAGTCATTCCCAATTAAAAAAAGTGTTTTGGGCTTATTTGTGACTTGTTTAGATTTGTTTTAACCAATGTGTTTATTTTACTTGTTCAGTCTAAGAAGATAAGCGATTGCTTGCCCCTCGTTTTTGACTGTCCGGAATGGTATGTATCTTGCCTGAAGAAGACCTAGGAGGCCGAAACGCGTCGTTTTTTTGTCTTGTAATTTGTTTGTCCATGTTAACCGGCGGGAGTTACTTTTAAGTTCCCTTTAAAATGTGTTTCAGTTTCCACCTGCAGTCGCCTGACGTTGAAACTAACTGGTTCAGTCTTGTTTCAGCTTGACCGACAGCCATGGTATGACCAGAAGAGTCCATTCAACTATAAACACTATGAGCTGAGTTATTCCAAATGTTTTCAGACTCAAGAGTCTATGAAAATTACTTCTTGAATAAGCCGACTATATCCCCCAGTCTTCATCAGCGCGCTACATTCAAAATCGGTTTTGATGAGGTATACTTCTGACCGAACCAGTTATCGTTCCATTGTCAAGACTTGCAGCTGATTGAGTGTGGTGTTCCCAGTTGTTGTTGTCGTACCTTGGCTAAAAGACTCCAGGGATCATCCGAACAGCCGAAGTATTTGAACACTATGGTACAAATGCATCAGCTAGGGATGAGAACATTACGCGTGTGACAGTTTTTAATTACCCTGCTACATGGGCAGCCACACTCCGACTTCGGGGGATTTTGGATTCTGAGAATGTTATACTAGGAGATTGTCACAGCTGAAGACAGTCCCCGCATAACTATGCAGAGCATAGGCGTGGTAAGTGGCTGGGAGACGGACGCATGATGGACGCATGAATGGGCGCTGGGTAATTCAGTGCCTACATGCGTTGAGGATTGTGTATTTCTATCTCCCCTCTCTCTCTTTTTCCCTCTCTCTGTCTGTCTGTCTCTGTCTGTCTGTCTCTGTGTAACTCCCTCTGTCTGTCTCTCTCTGTCTCTGTTTTTTCTCTCTCTCTCTGTCACACACACACACACACACACACACACACACACACACACACACACACACACACACACACACACACACACACACACACACACACGAGAGAGAGAGAGAGAGAGAGAGAGAGAGAGAGAGAGAGAGAGAGAGAGAGAGAGAGAGCGTGGTATGTAGCGTTCAAACAAATATTTTTGTGTTTAGTGGAAGGGAAAATCTTCAGAAATAAAACCCCATAGAGGGCCCCTTTAATCTTCGCTCGAAATTGAAAAGAAAAAGAAAAAGAAAACAACGAAACCACGTGTATGCGGAAGGATTTTTATAATCCACATCAGCGCCCACAAAACGCAGCAAAAGTTGTGGCAACTAACTTTTCAGCCGCTTAATGATTTTCGTCATTTTTTGGATAAGCAGTTGGATAAACAGCTCTCTCTGTCTCTCTGTCTCTGTCCCTGTCTCTGTCTCTGTCTCTCTCTCTCTCTCTCTCTCTCTCTCTCTCTCTCTCTCTCACACACCACATTTTGTGATGTCTCTGTCTGCGCATGCTTGGAGAGGATTGTGGGATTCAATAATGCCTACATTGCTCTTCTAGGGTCCAGTACTTGACGAGTTGAGAGCGTGATTGAATGAGAGTAAAATGATGTGCACGACCTTTTCTTGCTGTTTTCTTTTATCGTCCTTCCATGACGGGGATCTGAGTTTGTGTCATGTATTTCTTTTTCATTCCGTCTTTCTGTGTGTTTGTTTCTGAGTCTGTCTCTATCATCACAGGTTTGAGTCGTTCTGTCTCGTGGTGTCTTCTCTCTGTGTCTGTCTCTGTCTGTATCTGATTCTCTCCCTGTCTTTTGATTATTTTTGTTGTTGTCTTGCTCCCCGCTTCTCTGTCTCTGTCTGCTGACTGACTGTATTTGCCTTTCGATGTAATTGTGCCTGCCTACCCGTCCGTCCGTCTGTTCGTCTGTCGATCTGTCTTTCTGTCTGTCCGTTTGGCTGTCTGGCTGGCTGTTTGCATGTCTGTTTGGCCGGCTGGCTGTTTATTTGTCTGTCTGCCTGGCTGTCTCTCTTCCTCTCTCTCTCTCTCTCTCTCTCTCTCTCTCTCTCTCTCTCTCTCTTGCTGTCCCTCTCTCTCTATGTCTCTCTCTCTGTCTGTCTCTCTGTCTCTCTCTCACTCTTGCTCTCCCTCTGTCTGTCTCTCTTTTTATCTGTCTCTCTCTCTCACTTGCTCTCTTCCCACTCACCTCTCTCTCTCTCTCTCTCTCTCTCTCTCTCTCTCTCTCTCTCTCTCTCTCTCTCTCATTTTCTGTTCATTACCTTATTGTCTGTATTGATTGCAGCTAAACAAGAAGCTGATCGAAGAAGTCAACATTGTGGAACAGAGAACGTTCTCCGAGGTGAGTGTTTTCTTTGTCATTAGCGGCTATTCTGCCCCTAACACTTCAATCTTGTCATAACAGTGCGGGAAGATATTACTCTCAGCACTCGAAACTTGCAAGAACATGAATTCTCACAGGCTGAATACTTAACAAAATCAAGGGACCATTTTCGCTCCAACTCTGGAAACTGTAAGGCCATTTTGTGACAATTCTGCACTTAACTCTCGAAATCCGTGATTTCAGACCTACAGTAACTATTAAGAGACTGTTGTGTCGCCATACTAAAACTTTATAAAAGAAGTCATAAAGTCAGTTCTGCCTCGTCTACCCCTTTCACCACTTTCCGTCCTCCCTCTTCCCTCTGCCCCCGGTTTAAATTTGTAATAATATCATAGGGCTTGTCCGCAGCCCCATGTGAGAGCGGCAATGGCGGTATGGGACTGTTCCGCCGTCAAACTTTAAATATATCTAGATCTATATCTTTCTGTCTATCTGCTACATCTGTATCTCTCTCTCTCTCTCTCTCTCTATATCTATATATATATATATATATATATATATATATGTGTGTGTGTGTGTGTGTGGTATTACTTGTTCTGTTTATTTGAGTTAATGACCCGATCGAATTCTCTCTCTCTCTCTCTCTCTCTCTCTCTCTCTCTCTCTCTCTCTCTCTCTCTCTCTCTGTAAATAGCATTATTGTATTTTGTTAGACTCCCAGTGTTAAGTAATCTTTGTTTCAAAGTGACTGTTGAAAAATCGGTCAGTGTTCACTTATTCCTTCCATTTTACACGAACGATGAACCCACGATGAACGTCGGCTTGTAGTACCTACCATTCGAACGACTTTTTTTTCTTTATTGGAACCAGAATAAATGTTGACTTCCAAGGAAAGCGAAGCCCCCTTACACCAAAACGCCTTTCGCAGTTTAGAACTTGCGACCCCAAAAGTCTTCAGATCGCCAGTCTCTCCTCTCGACCAACTGAGGAAAGGAAGAAAAAAAGGGAAGGAAAGAAAATTCCAGAGAAAGGAACGGATATTGGGCAAATTGAACGGTGCTGAGAGATTGCTTTATAGAGGGTACGTTTTTCAATCAGTTTGAAGGCAGAGTGCCTTGCGGTATCAAGAAAGATTGAATTGATCTTGTCCACGGGTTTTAGCTGCCAAGGCTTACGAGGTAGGCTGAAAGACTTGGGTGTTAGATTCCCGTCATAGATTTACATCTACCTATTTATTTACTTCTTTCTTTCTTTACTTATTTACTTATGTATTTGTTTATTTATTTCAATTTATCAATCTATCTATCGATCGCTCTATTTTTATCTCCTCTGCTGGTCCTGTTCGACGAAGTTGCGTATTCATGCGATCAAATGGAAAGACTTTATAACATGGTCGAGTTCCATCCAAAAGTGGATGCATGTGAAAGAATGTTGCTCAAACGTCCTGATCAATAATGCAAATGTCTGTAATTCACTTGCAGACCTGTCTTGTAATGTCAGACCGGAATGGAATTCTGGAGCATTGTTATCATCATCCCCATCCTAACTGGTTATTATAAAAAAAAAAAATGTCTGAAATTACGTGTCCCTGCTTGTCCATCTTTCGTTGTGACCTGCTTCGCAGAGGTAAGTTTATATATGCCCAAACCCACACACACACACACACACACACACACACACACACACACACACACACACACACACATGCCTAAACACACACACACATACACACATGCCCAAACACACGTACACACACACGCACACACACATATACACACACACGCGCGCGCGCGCGCGCGCGCACTCACACACAGAAACACACACGCGCGCGCATGCACGCATGCATGCATGCACGCACGCACGCACGCACTCACACACACACACGCACACACACACACACAAACACACACACACACACGCACACGCACGCACGCATGCACACAGACGCATGGACGGACGCACGAACGAACACACACACACACTCACGCGCGCGCGCGCGCGCACACACACTCACTATGATAGTGGCTCAGAATATTTTTAACAAAGCACGCAGGACCTGCCCAGTCCATTGGGTTACTATTTCCCATCAGACAAACTGCTGACTGTCGTTCATGAACACCTCTTTCCATCTGTTGCATACTTTAACGTCTCAGCTTCCGTTAACTTCCACCCTTGTGCATTGTCAGCAGATTGCTCTTCAGATGGGGGGTGTACCTTGTATGAACTAGTCTGCGCGCAGTGACTCCTCTTTGATGACACTTAAACTGAGTTTCCATGTTCTGTCTGCGTGCATGTCCCTGATATGAAGTTCTTGTCAAAGTCCATGATGTCGACAAGGTCCTGGGACTGTAGGGCAGATATACTGGCGCCCTCTGGTGGGCTTCATCCTCCTCCATCTGCAAATAACTAATTAAACTAACTAAATAACTATTGTATAAACACGACTGCTGGACTTCAATAAAGACAGTATGAAAAATGAGTACTTTGAAGTCCTATTAAAAAAAAAAATAATAAAGCTTTCGGGTCTTAGATCCTTCATCAGGAAACACTAACCAGTAAACACAAGGGAAAAACGTCAAAGTGACGAAAAAGAACGTAAAAGAACAAATGACATCCAAACAAATTGATGTCACAACAGTATCGTGTAACACTTTCCCCTGGCAGCGCTGCATAATGCAAACGTTTGCTACATGTGTGAGGACTGTGAGGTTTCTGCTAACAGCCTCCCTGTGAAATCCGTTTTCACCAGCCCCCTCCTCCCCCCACCCCCCACCCCCCCCCCCCACACACACACACACATACCCTATATACTCCCCCCTCTCCTCCTCCCCCAACCCCCCCCACCCCAATCCTCCCCACAACACACATACATACCACACACACTTTCCCCCTTTCCCCCTGCCCCCCCCCCCCCCCCCCCCACACACACACCCACACCCACCCCACCCCCCCCCCCCCCCCCCCCCACACACACACACAAACAAACATCCCCACACAGCACAAGCACTGCCCCGCCCTCCCACTCCCCCCACACACACTTTCCCCTCCCCCATACAACTAAACATACCCCCCCTTCCCCCACTGCATTCCCAGTTCTCTTCTTGAGTGTTTTTTTTTTTTTTTTTTTTTTTTTTTTTTTAAAGGACTTCAAAGTACTCATTTTTCATAAATAACTATTGTCAATTTCCTGACGCATGTTGCCTCAGAACATGCACAGCTACATGTGCTCCTGTGACCCAGCTGTTGAGCAGTGCCTCACCAGGTGGCTTGCCCCATAATGACTTGTTACTGATTTTGCTCATTGTGTGAACAGCTATTGTTGTGACAGAACAAAACTGGATACAGCTATGCCTTTTGGAGGTGTATAAAGTGGATAGGTAGAGAAGAGGAGGAGGAGACGAGGAAGAGATCTTCCACATCAACACCAGCTTGTTGCATGCCCTACACAGATGGATTGAATGGCGTGGGAACAGTACAATTGAGAGGGCCCTTAAGATGAGTCAGAAAACTGCTGACAGTTATGCTTGTGACAGAAAACTGTCCTTTAGCTGCAGTTCTGCTCCTTCTATTTTCGTTACTCCTGTCCATCCTCGTGTCTTCTTTCCTTTCTTTTTTGTCTTTTTCTTTTCGTTTTGAAATATCAGCAAATCTGTTCTAGCACAGTACAGAGCTCCCTCAGACAGACAGGCTGAAATTGACCTGTGTAGGAAATGGGTTCTTCCTGAATACACACAGTGTTAGGAGAAGCACCCGCGAAGTCGACTTGTCTATCAACGTCAACGTTAATTCAATGACAGGGGCTGGCGAGGGTGCATTGAAGCAGGGCCTATATCGAGTTAACTCACACGCTTCCGTGGGAAGCTGACCTTTGAATCAAGGACTTGTGTCTGTCAGTCTTGGACAGCAAGTGTTTGGCTAACATGTTTGGCTGTCTGCAGCAGTCTTGCATCTGGTGTCTTCTCTCTGGAACTTTGCCGCATCACCGTGCTCCTGTTGCTCTCTCTCTCTCTCTCTCTCTCTCTCTCTCTCTCTCTCTCTCTCTCTCTCTCTCTGTGTGTGTGTTTCCGGCCCATGTGTGTGTGTGTGTGTGTGTGTGTGTGTGTGTGTGTGTGTGTGTGTGTGTGTGTGTGTGTGTGTGTGGCTGTGCAATCCCTGCCACCAGCCCTCTTTCTTTTCTCTTCCTGTGCTCAATTATCTTCCAATGTTGTGGCCGGCGAGTCTTCCTGTTGGGATTGAATGCCTCTCCACTGGCAGTTTAAAAGGTTACAGGACTTGACTTCTTTCGAAGTTTGCTTTCGGCAGAGACAGAAAGATAAGGAAATAGAGTTTGATGCAAAGTGATAAAAGCCAAACGAGAATCCCCATGCAGGTAGTGAGCTTTAATTAGAGCCTCTCATTACTTGTTTATTTTGCATGTGTTTCAGGTTATATAGCTATCTTCTTGCTTGATATTATGATTCTGTTGCTGAGCTTGGAAATTGTCTTTTGTGATTTGCTTTCATCAATCTCTTTCCTCATCTCATCGAAGAATTTTTTTTTATCCACAGGTGAAAAGTTATCGTTTATTGCTCACTTTCCGTTCTTTCAGCTTATTATCAGCACTGTGTATTGTACAGGTATCCTATAGGAAAATAAGACTGCGTACTTGATGAAAGTGCAATCGGTTTGGTGCTGATATTCTATAAATCTATGTGCTTGTTTGCTTATCGATGGATTCATTTTGTGTACATATATACATCTAGTATATCAAAATAGCATTTGCGTTCTCTAAACATACAAGGCTATGGGTGGTAAGGTCTTCATGAGGTGTTCACTCTTGTTCTTAAGATAGATTTTGTCTTCTATCAGATCGTTCCTATCCCTGAAAGAGGCGACACTCCCACACTTCTCATTGTGGTTCTCCCATTCAAAGTGTCTCCCATCACAGCTCCACTAGCACAGTCCACAGGCAGTCATCAGCATCAGCTCATCATACGGCAGCCTGCCACAGGAGACATGCTGATTGCTGCTGAGACATCGTCATGTAGATCGGTGATGTCTGTTTTGATACAACACACATAGGACACCATCAATTAAACCCTGATCTGACAAGGAAAATGGCTTAATCGTGGAGTCAGTGTAAGTGGGTGAGTTCTACAGAGGGAGCCTTCGTATCCATCCAACAAACGTCATCAAAAGCCATCGAAAAGCCATCAAAACATCAACAAAAGCCATCGATTTTGACATGAACAGACCACCCCGTGTGAACATGGAAAAGAAAGAGAACATGAGGTTGCCAGGAAAGAAGGGCCTGGCAGGCACAGATTTTGAGATTTTAAAAAATGTAATGATGATCAATGAGGATGTTGAAGATGATGCTGTTGAGTTACATCCTGTTCTGACGTTTGATGACAGAGGTTTAATCAATACTTCTTTTCATACTGTACCCCAGTGTTGAGCTGTCTACAGACATATGCAATGTCTGTGAGGACATGTGGACAACACTGTCACTATACTGTATGCTGGTGTTGAGCTGTCTATAGACATCTGCAGTGTTTATGAGGGAATGTGGACAACACTGATGTTGAGCTGTCTACAGACATCTGCAGTGTTTCTGAGGAAATGTGGACAACACTGTCACTCGGCCACAGTGCAGCGTCTCCTCGGGTCGGGGCTGCCTGTTGACGACTTGTTAATTGATTGCTTCCTATGGACTGTTACAGTTGAGGCCACGACACACGACGCTGGATGTAGCTGTGTATCTGTGAGATGGAAAAAGTGGCTTAGGAATAATGCTATTGGGAAGAGACCTACAACAAGACAGTGTAAAATAATAAAAAAATACATTTGAGAAGAGAGGGGTTAGTTACCGCCAAGGACATAAACACAAACAAGAGTACAGGACTAGACACAATGCATTTCGACCTCTTGGGTCTTCTTCAGGTGAAAACACACAATATTTAGGACAGTGACAAGAACACTTAGCTGAGCTTCTCCTGCTCCATTTTCCGCCCTCAGTCATTGTTTTGAAACTTAAACGAAAAAAAAAATGTTTCTACAATTGCGTATGCTTGGTGCAGAACTGCTCTGTAACAACAGCAAGTGTGTTGTTTTTAGTTCTTCTTGTCTAATCCTTCTGTTCTTTCTTTCTTCTTTTTTGTTTTTGTTTCTTTCTTTTCTTCTTCTTTCTTTCTTTCTTTCTTTCTTTCTTTCTTTCTTCTTCTTCTTTCTTTCTTTCTTTCTTTCTTTCTTCTTTCTCTCTCTTCCTTCCTTTCCTTTCTTTCTTTCTTTCTTTAAATAAGAACAAATCATTCCCAGTAAAGCACAGAGTTGTCTCAGGCAGACTGAAATTGACCTGTGTAGGTTCTTCCTGACTACACACAGTGGTAAGGGAGAAGCACACCCGTGATGTCAACTTGTCTATCAACGTCAACGTTAATTCAATGACAGGGGCTGGCGAGGGTGCATTGAAGCAGGGCCTATATCGAGTTAACTCACACGCTTCCGTGGGAAGTTGACCTCTGAATCAAGGACACGTGTCTGTCGATCTTACACAGCAAGTGCTCTGCCAAAATGTTTGGCTGTGTGCAGCAGTCCTGAGTCTGATATTTTCTGTTCAGAACCTTGCTGTGTTTGCATGCTCCTGTTGCTTGCTTTATCAGTCTGTGGTACATTCATCTGGAATGATTGCACAACCCCTTGCCACCAGCTTCTTATCTTCTCTCTTCCTGTACTCAATCGTTTTCTAATTGTGTGGCAGTTAAAGTTTCCCGCTGGGATTGAATGCCATGTCACTGGTTCTGTAAAATGTTATTGAATTCTTTGAAAGTTGCTTTTGACAGAAGCAGAAAGAGTACTACCAATACGTACATATCGAATAATTCATATCAAATTGCAACACGAAAATATTGTCAGAGGAGACACACTACTGCTGCTGAGTCACCTTCAAGGTAATCAGTGATTTCTCTTTTAATACAGTATACATTGGACACCGCCGATAAAGTCCTGAACTAACGACAATAATCGTTTGATCATGGCGTCAGTACAGGTGAGCGGGGGCACCTTCCTGTCCATTCAATGATACCCTCATGCAACTGCTAACAATGCTGCTTTTGACATGAACTGGTCACTATGAGTATGGAGAGGAAACAGACAGTGAGATCACCATAGAAACAGGACCTGGGAGTCACAGAATTTACATATGTTTTGTTTGGTTGGTTGGTCGATTTGTTTGTTTCTCTTTGTTTTGTTTTAAATGATGATCAATGAGGACATTGAAGACGATGTTGTAGAATTACATTTTACTCTGAGAATAAACGAAGGGACTGTTCTCTGTGCTTTTTTTTTTATACAGTATTCTGGCATTAGGCAGTCGAAAGACACACACACACACACACACACACACACACACACACACACACACACACACACACACGCACGCACGCACGCACGCACGCACGCACGCACGCACGCGCCCACGCACGCACGCACGCACCCACGCACCCACGCACGCACGCACGCACGCACGCACACACACACACACACACACACACACACACACACACACACACACACACACACACACACACACACACACACACACTTGCGGGATTGGTCAGGAAATTTAAACAATGCTTTTGCAGGGAGCGGCGCTGGAACAACGCCATGTAAAGGGACACTTTAAGGTGACACAGAAGATTGTCAGTACACAAGATTATGCTTGTGACAGAAAACTGCTCTGAAGCTGCAAGTTCATGTCTTCTTTATTCCTGCCCTATCCTGTGTATCTGTTCTTTTCCTTTCTGTGTTTTGGAGTGACGTCAAATCGACTCCAATGAAAAACACATGGCTTAGACAGGCTGACCTATGCAGGAAATGGGTTCTTCGGTAGAAAATGGCACATAGCGCTGAGGAAGAAGCCCCTGTGAAATCAACTTGTCTATCAACGTCAACGTTCATTCAATGACAGGGGCTGGCGAGGGTGCATTGAAGCAGGGCTTATATCGAGTTAACTCACACGCTTCCTTGGGAAGTTGACCTCTGAATTAAGGACTTGTGTCTATCTTAAAGAGCAAGTGTTTGATCAATATGTTTGTCTGTCTGTGACAGCATGTCCCTAGTGTCTTATGTTCAGAAACCTGCCACATTTCCATATTCCTGTTGTTTCACTTTCTGCGTCTACAATCGATGCATGTGTAGTGGTTGCACAACCATGCCAGCGGGGCCCTTTCTTCCCCCTACTTGTGCCTGATTATTTTCCAATTTGGTGGCTGCTGGGGCTTCCTGCTGGGATTGAATGCCCTCTCCACTGACAGTTTAAAAAGCGTATAGGATCTGACGTCGCTGAAACTTTGCTTTCAACAGAATTATAACAAACTAGAGTGTAATGCAAAGTTACAAAAGCCGAACCAGAATCCTAAATGCAGTTTACAGAGCTTTATTAAGAGCCTCTCATTCCCGATTTTGTTGTTGTTGTTGCTGTTTTTTGTTGTTGTTGTTTTTCGGTTCTTTAGCTATCATGAGGGATGGCATGGTTTCTGCTGTTCAGCGCGGATGACCTCATCTGATTGACTTTCATTTCCTCCATTTTCTCCTTTTCCATTGGGACATCTTATCCACAGTGCAAAACCATCGCTCAGCTTCAGCCATTTTAGCTTAAGATCAACATTTGTGATGCACGTTTATCGAAATGATCAGTCTTCAGAACTGGTGGAAGTAGGTTATGAATAGATTGCTTTGTTGTTTGATTCGTGTTATATACAAATGTCTTCATTTCCGTATTCATGTAAAGTATTTTTTTTTTATAAACCCTTTACGAGTTGCACGTAAAGGAAACGTTGACTGTATTGTGCCGTGGCTAGAAAAGTAAGTTCTTGATGACGTTTTTATTTTGAATCTTTGTTGATTTTTAAAATCATACACACAGGCGTACAGAGAGAGAGAGAGAGAGAGAGAGAGAGAGAGAGAGAGAGAGAGAGAGAGAGAGACAGAGAGACAGACAGACAGACAGACACACAGAGACAGACAGACAGACAGATAGATTGAAAGAGAGAAGAAGAGGGAGGGAGGAAGGGAAGGAGGGAGAGATCATGAACAGCCGCCTGGGATGGCCTAATGATATTGTTCTATCCCCTCTCCCCTCCCCTCCTACACACACACACACACACACACACACACACACACACACACACACACACACACACACACACACACACACACACACACACACCGAGAGAGAGAGAGAGAGAGAGAGAGAGAGAGAGAGAGAGAGAGAGAGAGAGAGAGAGAGAGAGAGAGAGAAGCTGACTGATCAGGAGTCGAATTGGAGCAGGATAGTTTGTGTGTTCAAATAAGAAAGAGGTCAGGTTTGATGCACAACGAAAGGCGAGCTATTCCAGATCAGCGGGCCTAAATAGGAACAGGCACGTTCTCCCTGGCTGGTGTGTCCAAGGTCCCAAAGATGACATGTTTCTCCATTCCTCCTGGGTCATTTGGAAACAGCAGCCAAACCGCTGCTTGCGGATGACAGAGCTGTCCCAAAGAGGCTGAAACAGACCTGTGTATAACACGAATTCTTCATGAATAAACCAGTCTATCCTGTAAAGTCAGCTAACCTATCAACGTCAACGTCAATTCAATGGCAGAGGTTGAGAGGGTACATTTCTGCGGGGCTTATATCATAGGTTTTTTTGTGGGAATACGACCCCCCCCCCCCCCCCCCTCCCCCCCCCCCCTAGCAGGTCCAGGTCCTGTGTCTGGCCGTCATTGGGTCTAGTATTTGGCCAACATGTCCATGTCCTGTGTCTGGCCGTCATTGGGAAACAAGTATTTGGCCAACATGTCCAGGTCCTGTGTCTGGCCCTCATTGGGAAGCAAGTATTGGCCAACATGTCCAGGTCCTGTGTCTGGCCGTCATTGAGGAGCAAGTATTTGGCCAACGTGTGTGGCTGTGTGTAACAGCTGTGTCTCTTGGGTCTTCTGTCCAGCCCAGCGCCTTGTTTCATCTCCATTCCCCTGTGCGTGCTGTCTGTGTCTGTGGTCGATGCATGTGCAGCGGTAGCACAACCTCTCTGCCATCATTTCCCG
>JADBJO010001086.1:277500-290000 GCA_016801955.1 Conus betulinus
TTTGGTCATTATTTGATACTTTGAGAAAGAGCCTTTGTTATTCGCATCAGACTTAAAGCTCTCTGAGTTATGGAACTTTCGTATTGGTTGTAATGCGGATAAATTCATAATTTTTACTTCTGTTGTACAATTTTAGGCAGCAGATAGCCCCGAAGTGCATCCTGGACATGCCATTTTATCCATCCATAGATTTAGTATTTTGACGTGCACAGCTTGAAACTTCAGACTTAGACTTAACAATACTATCTGGATCCGAATGTGTGTATCTGGACCCTTTTTTCCCTTGTTCATAGTTTGACAATAATTAACAAACTTGATTTGTTTTAATTAACCAAGTTACTGAATCGGAGCCTTTGAGAACTACGAACTTATTGTGTCGTTCTAGAGTTATCACAGCATCTTTAGATTTGGCTCCGTATGCAAATTCTGCAAATATATTTTTCATTTGGCTTTAGTTAGTGTAAAGTATCGACAGACTGGATTTTGTAAAATTAAAAAAAAAAAATCATCATTTCACTACCATATTCAAGGCATATGTCCAGTGACTCTCCGTTTCCATCGATCAGACTCGTTAATTGGATATAAGAATGTGTTGGTAATTACTCTCTTAATGTATACAAACGTTGTGTAAAGACTCTGAATTGTAACACTACGCCAATAATTACAGGTAACTGATGTATTTGCGGACGCGTTGATCGCGATCCACCTGCTGGTGGTGTCACAGCATTGTACAAATACATTAATATTATTTTTACCCATTTACATATGGAATATTTAGACAACTCTCTTGGTAGTGACGAAAAGATCAAGACAATGCGAATAGAACAAAAACGGAATGCTTCTGTTTACATGTAAATATTTGCATGCACCTATCTTGTCTTGATTTAGGATCAGGGCTAGTTTCTTCCAATTTTTTTTAATTCTAATTCCTGAAGACACACCAAACTCATCTAATAAAAATCATGCACTTCTTTCCCAATCAGATGTAATAATGTAATTAGGTAACAGTGGTTTTCAAGGGGCGGGGGAATTTATTTAGAACATCAGTGTCACATTTTTTTTTTGTTGAGATTTCCGGTTTTAAGATTATTCTCATTTTTCGTTGCAAAGGAAAGGAAACCAAATCATTAAACTGAGACGTTTGCAGACAAAGAAACAACATATGTCCTGACATGTCCCTCTTGTGTTCCCTCACTCGCAGTGTACGTACGATTTTGTTTTCCTATCAAAAGTGTAATTTATTTATTTATTTTTCTTTTTTACAGAATGTTACAAAGATCACCTTCACTGTGGACCTTGTTGTTGTTGATTTTTATACGTGCCTCAAATATACACGCTGCACAGGGTCTCATCTGAAACACTAGCGTCTGGACCAACTCTTCGTTTTAAAGGAGAGGAGGAGAAGAAGGGAAAACACCGTGCCAGACCCCATCCAGGGAGCCAGAATCTCCCGGCATGGTTGTTGTCCTGTAGACAGTCTGGAAGTTCAGGGCTGGCTGCCGCTCACAGTGTCAGCGAAAGGAAGAGGCCGCGGCACGGTATTTTACCTGTCACAGACAATCGTGCCACTGGCCGCCTTCTGACGATAATTCACAGGGTCTTTCCTGAGGGGTAATGGAGCGAAATCGCTGCAAGTGGTGTCATTGGCTGGCCTCTCGATATCTCTCTCTCTCTCTCTCTCTCTCTCTCTCTCTCTCTCTCTCTCTCTCTCTCTATATATATATATATATATATATATATATATATATATATATATATACTATACATATATATCTATTCAATTATAAACAAAGCTTGCTCATGTCTTAGAGTGAAGAAATAGGGGGAGATAAGCATACATATCTGCAGTGGTAGTTAATTCTGCCTAACAGTATGTGCTTGAGAGGGTGAATGGGGAATAATAAATGCTTCTCAAAATGAGCCTTCAGCATTATGTATATACATACATACATACATACATACATATATATATCAGCAGTGCACCCACACATCATTGAGCGGTGTCCAGCGTGTTCCAGGGTTTTACCTTTATTTTATATATATATATATATATATATATATATATATATATATATATATATATATATATATATATATACATACATACATACATACATATATGTGTGTGTGTGTGTGTGTGTGCGTGCGTGCGTGCGTGCGTGCGTGCGTGCGTGCGTGCGTGCGTGTGTGTGTCTGTCTGTCTGTCTGTCTGTCTGTCTGTCTGTGTTTGTAAGGGGAAAGCGCCGGGTGGTGGTTATGGTGAGTATCAAACTCTCTCTCTCTCTCTCTTTCCCTCTCTCTCTCTCTCTCTCTCTCTCTCTCTCTCTCTCTCTCTCTCTCTCTCTCTCTCTCTCTCTCTCTCTCTCTTTCTCCCTCTCTCCTTCTCTGATGAACTTACATGAACAAAAATATTCAATATTTGTTTATGAGGCGTATAACAGACTGCGAAGTGTGAAGCCATCAACTGTTATGTCAGTTTTTATTATCAAGAATTCTGTCAAGAATGTTACTCGGTCGGTTGATCTGTATATCTTTCTGAATTCTTTCCCTTTTTTAAATTGTGTGTACATTCTCTCGACCTCTATCTGAACAAATCTCTCTCTCTCTCTCTCTCTCTCTCTCTCTCTCTCTCTCTCTCTCTCTCTCTCTCTCTCTCTCTCTCTCTCTCTCTCTCTCTTTTGCAATCACATCGAGGACGAAATACATTTTTGATTGTTTGTCCATCCTATAAAGATGAAGAGATAAACACATTTTGCCTCATACTAGAAATGGTCAAGTGTCATTGCTTCTTCTACTGCAAAATGAAAGGCGAATTATAACTCGCTGTGTAACTACGTTCATTTTTAAAGCGCTAAAACGAAAGAGAAGAACTGCTATCGGTAAGCACTTAACACTTAACGTACCATGCCAGAGTAATTTCAGGAATAACATTTTGTTACGCAAATATTTTCTTTCACAATTTTCAGTATATGCGACGAGCGCGTGTGTGTTCTACTTTTGTTCTTGACCTCATTGCAGAATATGGCAGAGAGAGTGGTCACGTTTTCTACAGTTTGCTGTTCACACGTTTGAAATATACCCTAAGACGATATGCTACTACCGACGCCCTCCGTCTGTCTGTGTGTCTGTCTGTGTGTCTGTCTGGCTCTGTCTGTCTATCTGTCTGTCTGTCTGTCTGTCTCTCTCTCTCTCTCTCTCTCTCTCTCTCTCTCTCTCTCTCTCTCTCTCTCTCTCTCTCATGTATCCGTCTCTCCTAGCTACGAAAACATGATCATCGAAAACCTAAGATTTTAGTAAAGAATTAAAGGAAGTGAAGGAAGAACTCCAAAGCAATGTTAAAAACGATGTTGATGGAAGTGATTCTGTTGTGATTGAGGAAAATGATGTTCAGTTGTTTTTCAAACGTTTAAATGTGAGAAAAGGCAATGGGCCCTGATAATATCTGTGGAAAATTGTTGAAGGTGTGTGCTTCTCAGCTCTCCTATGTTTACAGTCGTTTGTTTACCTGGTCACTTAGAGAATGTATAATTCCTGTTTTATGGAAAATGCCACTGTATGTCCTGTTCCCAAAAAACGCAACCCAAGCTGTTTAAATGATTACCGACCAGTTGCCCTCACATCTGTTGCAATGAAATGTCTTGAAAGAATTGTCCTCAGTTATGTTTTAAAAGATACTACACAGTACCAAGACCCGTTTCAGTTCGCATACCAACAGAACAGATCAACAGATGATGCCACACTCACACTTCTCCATCATGCTTTTTCACACCTCGAAAAAACCTGCCTCCTTTGTACGCATTCTCTTTATTGATTTCTCATCAGCATTCAACACCATACAACCACATCTGATGGCAAAGAAACTCATTAACATAAATGTGGGTAACAAGCTCATTCTTTGGATAATTGATTTTCTTACACAGAGGACACAGTCTGTTCGATATCAAAGTGTTGTTTCGTCTTCCAGAGTCATTTCAACTGGCGCACCCCAGGGTACTGTTTTATCACCAGTGCTTTTTACTCTGTACACAAATGATTGTTCAGGAAGTGATTCAACTTTGTACATTATATTCAGATGACTCAGCACTTGTAGATCTTTCCAACTCTGATTCTGTTTACTTCAAGGAGGTTCAAAGATTTGTTGACTGGTGCGATCATAACTATCTTGATCTGAATGTAACAAAAACGAAAGAAATGTTGATTGATTTTAGAAAGAATCCAAAAGCTGTACCACCACTTTTTATCAAAGGTGCTGAAGTAGAACGTGTTGAATCATACAAATATTTAGGAACTTTTATAGATAATAAGCTGAATTTTAAATCCCATGTTGAGTATGTCCACAAAAAATGTCAAACCAGATTATATTGTCTTCGCAAGCTGCGATCATTTCATGTGAATACTGACATTCTTCGGACATTTTATTCATGCTTCTTGGAATCTGTTCTAACTTTCTCATTTTATGTGTTGGTATGGTGGGTTGACTGTGAAGAGCAGAAATGTGCTTGAGAAAGTGGTGAACGTGGGAGGAAAAATCGTTGTGAGAGACAAAAAAGTCTGAGTGAGCTATATAGGTGCCGTGTTAGTTGTAAAGCGAAGAAGATTACGTGTGACCAGACCCACGTCCTTGCAAATCAGTATGACCTTCTTCAGTCAGGACGAAGATATCGATCGGTTAAATGCAGAAGTGTCAGATTTAAACAAAGTTTTATTCCCCTGTCCATTGATTTCTTGAACCGAGAAGATGTTTAATTGAAATCCAATTCCTCTATATGAATGTATGTCATATGTGAGAAAATGGGTAATGTGGCTAAATTATTGTTTATTTGCTGTGAATGTGTGTGACCACACAATTTAATTTCTCAAATTGAGATAAATAAAGTTTACTTGACTTGACTTGACTTCCCTCTCTCTCTCTCTCTCTCTCTCTCTCTCTCTCTCTCTCCTCTCTCTCTCTCTCTCCCTCTCTCTCTTTCGCATTCATATCCCCCATTCATCTTGATATTCCATTTTATCTGGTCCTGCCGCTTTCTGTCTCTGCTTTTCTCTTTTCCTCTTTTTTTATTTCCTCAGCCAGAACAAAGGTGGGAACGGTGAACCAGAAGACAAACAGAGCGTATGATGAGATTAACTCCTCATTTTTTATTTATTGTAATATTTTTAATTATTATTGTATTTGGGGAGTAGTAGTGGTGGCGGCGGTGGTGGTCGTGGTGGTGGTGATGATGATGGTGTGAGGTGTGTGTAGGCGGGAGAGGGTGTAGGGGACACAATGGTGAAGGAGTGGGGTCGATCAGAAAGTCAATTGGTTACAGTCAGTCAGTCAGTCAGAGTGTGTGTGTGTGTGTGTGTGTGTGTGTGTGTGTGTGTGTGAGTGTGTGTGTGTGTGTGTGTGTGTGTGTGTGTGTGTGTGTGTGTGTGTGTTGTGTGTGTGTGTGTGTGTGGTGTGTGTGTGTGTGCGTGTGCGCGTGCGTAAATGCGTGCGTGCTTGTGTGAGTATGTCTGTGTGTGTGTGTGTGTGTGTGTGTGTGTGTGTGTGTGTGTGTGTGTGTGTGTGTGTGTGTGTGTGTGTGCACGCGAGCGCCCGCGTGCGTGTTCGTAAATATGCGTGCGTTTTATGCATGTACATGAAGCTATTAAAACTCACTTTAATAATTCATTTGGACATTAAAAAAAAAAACAGGAACAGAGTAAACTGCGAAACGTTGGAAGGAATACATGGGCGAAGAAGGATTTATAGTTCTGATCCCAAAACATACTGGCAAAGACGACGGACCCCAAGTCCGCAACCCGTCGATCAGGTAACCAGTACATCCATCCCCACCCCCATCCCTAGTCCATCACGCAGTACAGACGCTGATCCTAGCGCCCCTCGCCGCTCCCATCCTCTCCAGCATCCCTCTGATTGATTCCAAAGCCTCCCAGCTTCATCTGGGATTGACTGCTACGTGCTGGCACCCTGCGTTAGGTCAGGTCCGGGCTTATGCCGACAGACACGTCTTATGACGACTGTGTGCGTGCCATCATGATTTCCCCGTCCTCTGTATGTTTATTGTGGGATGCTGTTGCTTTTTTTTTTCCCCTCTTAGGTTTGCGTGACGAAGCCGAGAGAGGAAAAGGAAATCGACATGGAAATGTGTTCTATTCTGAATCTTTTCTCCGTGGTTGTTTCACGACTAAACAAATACTGACAAGGAGAAATATCCAAATGGGAGAGTTTTATATTGATATCTTTTTGTGTCATTATTACATGACTGAAGGAAGAAAAGGGCGTTGGGGGGGGGGGGGGGGGGTGTTCCACATGGGAGATATTAACATAGCTATTTTTCGTTTCTTTCGTTTTGTTTGTGTCACACGACTAATAAAAAAAAGAAAGAAGGCCAGAGAGAGCTCATTATGTGGGAATCTGTGTTCTGTGTCAGTTTCCACTGACTGATCATCATCATGGAAGCGTGGATGCGTGATATCGTGGTTTAAGTTGCGCCAGTGCCCGATACCTCCGTCATCAGCTGGAGTTTTCTTCCGGGGTGCCTCACCCTTAGCTCATGGCCCGTACGTCCTGCCCTGTGAGCACAGGGGGGATTGTTTCTCCGAGGATCCCACCCCGGGGCTAGAGGTTATGCCGCGCCTCTTGACCGCATGATGAGCCTGTCATAGAACACATGGGGTATTTCAGTGAGGACAACAGTGACACCTGTTGACCCACCCCGTCCTGGTAGGAACATCGCCAGTTGGTCCGGGACTGCTTATTCTGCCAGGCAAGCCTGACTGATATCGCAGCTAACCCCCATATCTGAGGGCCGTTCCCCTATCCGCCACCCGGGGACCCGCCGGGTTGGGGATGGTCGCCCCACTACTGAATTGGAAGCAGCCTGGTCCCGGCAGCAGTGGAAGCGACGGCAGCCTTCATCGAGGACACCGGGCTGCTCATCTAACGGGATGGCGAACGAGGAAGAAGACTGACTCATCAGCTGGATAGGAAATTAATCTAAATGAAATATTCTTTTGTTAGTTTTTTTTTCTTCATTTCAGTAGAGTATGACTTAACACAAGAAGTGGAAGAGAAAAAAAATCTATGGAGAAGATTTTTTTTTAGTAGACATTTTCACGTTCGTGTTACACAACTAAATAGAGAAATGAAAAGAAAAAGAAATATATAGAAATGAAATCAGTATATTATAATCCTTTCATGTCTGTCTTACATGACTAAAAAAAAAAAAAAAAAAGGGGAAAGGGAAGAAATCCGGGTAGATGTGTACGTTTCGTATGAATGTTACGCAACTTAATATGGAAAGGGAAAGGAAAAGCAATCCGAAAAGAAATCTGCATGTTTAAATCTTTTGGTGTCAGTGTTACATGACCAAGCAGAAAAAGGGAAAGCGAAAAAAAATCTGGTTGAAACTCTTGATACTGAACTACATTTATGTCAGTCCTACATGACTGAACAGAGAAACACAAATGAAAGAAATCCATCTTTATATGTGAATGCTTTTTGTGTCATCTTACTTGACTATGTAGAAAAACGAAAAGTCCAGATGAAAAAACTACTAATTTTTTTTTCGGTGTTAGTGTTACATACTAATCACATATATAGAAGAAAAGGAGGAAGACCAGATAGAAGATCTTTAACCCTACCAAATGATTTAACGAGCGGGAAAAGGAAAGGGAGTGGGGAACAAGGGAAAAAAAAGCAAAATAAAAGATTCGTAAGTCGGACTTCTTTTCCCGAAATTAATAAGTAAGGATACAAAAGTTTTCGCGTGCGCAAAGTAAGCAAGAATAACAGTAATTGTAGTCTGTATATGTTTTGATTGTGTTGACTTGCGAGGGATTTAAAAAGGAACACTGGCAGTCCATGTGTTGTTTTCTTTGTTTGTTTCTTCTTTTTCCAACAAAAGATCATCCTTTGATATCGCACACTGCGTACACCCGAGCACTACTACATGCAATCATCGAAGCACACACGCGTGCCCCTACCCTCAAACACTCTCACACATCATCTCTTTCTCTCTCTCTCTCTCTCTCTCTCTCTCTCTCTCTCTCTCTCTCTCTCTCTCTCTTCTTCTTCTCTTCTCTCTCTTCTTCTTCTTCTTCTTCTTCTTCTTCTTCTTCTTCTTCTTCTCCCCCCCTCTTCTTCTTCTTCTTCTTCTTCTCTTCTTCTTCTTCTTTTTATTCTCCTTTTTCGTCTCTCTCTGTCACACACACACACACACACACACACACACACACACACACACACACACACACACACACACACACACACACACACACGCGCACACACACACACGCACGCGCGCGCGCGCGCGCCTGCGCACACACACACACACACACATACACACACAGAGGCGCGCCCGCACATACATACATACATACATACAGAGAGAGAGAGAGAGAGAGAGAGAGAGAGAGAGAGAGAGAGAGAGAGAGAGACACTTTGACACTTTGACACTTTGATATTTATTGTCATTACCATTGAGGTCTTTTGACAAGGGGGGGAGAGGTAACAGAACAAAAAACATTTCCCTCTTCCTTTCCTGCAAACAAATAGTACACTTTCATTCCTAGTGTGTATCAAATCCAAAGTTAACAAAAACAAATAAATTCGTAACATTTCGTTATGTCCTCACCTCACGCACAGGAGTAATGCAGTAAAGTTAACAACAAAAAACAACAAACAAACAAACAAAACAAACAAACAAAAAAAACCCTTAAGACTGACTCGACCATCCACTCAATCAGATGATGACATTGTATTTTACTGATCTCTTCACATGCGGTGAATGATAGTATTCATTCAGATATCTCTTATAATGTATTATCTTAAACTTCATTATCCTTCATCTGCCTAATTTTCAATGCTTCCGCGATGAATTTCGCAACTGATTTAATTGCAAGTTCATCATCTGATGATAACACGCCAGCGACATTTTGTCTTTTCGCTATATCTAACTGTAAAAATGAACAATTTGTCCGCACTTCATTATAAGCAGTACAGTGGAACAGATAGTGTTCTTCGTCATCAATAATATGTCTACATGCAGGACAAGGAGATTCTGTGGATGTTTCACATTCAAACCATCTTTTGTTCGCATTAAAACCTAAAGTTCGCAACCTAAATCTTGCGTAATTGATTCTGTGCCATCTATCTGTTATGACACTGAGAAACTTTTCAGGATGGAACACATTCTTAAATGAGAAAAACCAGCGATATTTTTCTTTACTTTCCATATCTGAGTGCCAATTCTGTTTAAAAGAACAAATAAGCCTGTCTTTAAATTCCGCAATGAACTGTTGCTCATTTCCTACTTCCTGGGTCATCCACACTATTCCAAAACCCTGTTCTGAAAGGACTTTCTTTACTTTATGTGACCAGTTTTCTTTACCTTTTTCCATTTCTAAAAGCATCATATCATAGGCTTGCCTGCTGAAACGGGACTGGGGTAGCTTCAAGATCTTCAACCAGTACTTAGTACATTTCACAAATGTACTTATATACAATGGGTATCTGCCCATTTCTCCATATAAAACGGTGTTGGATGAATGAATAGGTACTTGAAGGAAACGCTTCATAGCATACGTATGTACATTTTCCATCTGCAAATTTTCATGTAAGCCCCAAATTTCAGCTGCATAAGTAAGAAGAGGTTTTATCTGTGCATCAAACATTCCAAAATATACCACAGTCTGTACAATTCAGTTTCCTCAGGGATTTCAGAATTTCAATAGTACCTTTTTTCCTTTCATCAGAGATTCTTCCCATGCGTAACGGAAAGTTAATTTTGTTGAAAATATCATTCCAAGATATTTATATGAATTAACTACTTGAACATCTGCATTTCCATAAGACCATTTTTCATACACTGATAGGTGACCACCCATTCTAAAGACCACTATATTCGTCTTATCCAAGTTAACTGACAAACCTAAGCGGTCTGCTTCTTCTTTCAATACATTTAGTTGGTTTTGCAAACCTACAACTGTTCCGGACAGAAGAAGAAACATCATCAGCATACAGTAGTAAAACTAAATTCAACTGCTTCAGGTATCATCTGGATACCATGTCTTCCTTTGCGGGACAATTCCACCGCCAGTTCGTTTATGAAAAAAGAAAACAACTGTGGACTTAACAAGCATCCTTGTTTTACTCCATTTGGACAATCAAAATAATCGGAATACTCACTCTTCACACGCACACATGCAAGCACTGAGTTGTAGACCCCTCTAATAGCCATGTATAATTTACTATTAACACCATTTTTACGGAGTATATTCCACAGAGCATTCCGATTCACCGAGTCAAAGGCTTCCTTGAAATCTACAAATGCAATGTAGAGCTTCGATTTGCAGAGTAGATGTTTCTGAATCAAAGAATATAGTGTAAATATATGGTCTATGGTGCTGTAACTGGTTCTAAAACCTGTTTGTTCTTCCACTATTTTTTCTTCAGTTTCAGCCCATTCAGTTAATCTCGCATTTAGTATGTAAGTGTAGATTTTACTTAAAACGCTGGTAAGTGATACTCCACGATAGTTGTCGGGATTGTTCACGTCTCCTTTTTTTTGTAAATTGGTACAATTATAGATTTAGCCCATTCTGATGGAAAGATACCATTATCAAAAGTTGAGTAAATAATGAACAAGAAAATTGATTACAGTTGTGTTTGCATTCTTCAACATTTCTGCTATGATTCTATCCGGTCCTGCACTCTTTCCTAGAGAGAGAGAGAGAGAGAGAGAGAGAGAGAGAGAGAGAGAGAGAGGAGAGAGCATGTGCACATCCACTCACACCTTTATCCTTTGTCTTCTGAATTAATGATTTCAGGAAATTAGGCATGGAGAAGAAACAAAAGAAAACTTTGTAATTGTTTGGCAAAGCGTAAAAGTGGAAAATGAGATCAGAAATAATTTATATTATTGTCTGGATGTCTTGGGGAAATTGTTGTCTGTTCCATGAATTGAAATAAGAAGTTAACGTGGTTAGAATTTTTGTTGTTGTTGTTTATTCTATATGTGCATGTGTGTTTTATTTCTGTTTTGTCCTTTGGTAAAGATTATACCGACGCGTTTTTATTGAATGAATTAATTCTGTTTTTCAGAGTTAACTCAGAGTGATTTTCCAGTCCCTACAACATTTAAATGATATGAATTTGTTTCTCTAATGTAAGCTTTTCTGATTGTGATTCTTTTCAGATTGGACATATTACTTTGTGGGATTACATGCGTATTTAAAATGAGGAAATCGCCTGTTTGTTGTTTTGTCTTTTTTTTTTCTTTCCAAATGTGAAATCTCTCTCCTGTTCTCATTCTTTTCCACAACCAAATGGTCCATTCGTTTGTGTGTTACAGCTAAAAACATCCTCCAGTAACTGGAACGCATGCGATTCTTTTTTTTTTTTTTATCGAGGCCTTTCCATGGTACTATTTCTACACAGCCACACTGAACAAGTAATTATAGACAATGCACCAGAGAAGACAAGGCTGTTGCTCAGTCACTTCGGATTGTCCAGTGCTATCTGTTTTGATTTAGATTATGTATTGCATCCCTCCTAAACTCCTATTGACGACACTCAATTGTTAGTTCCAGTCTAGACTAAGGCCTATGTTCCACTTTCCTGTCTCCAGCTGACGTATCGTGCCATAGAGTCCCACCACCATTTACAGCAGGCTGTTAAAGTTGTTTCTTGTAAAACATGTCATACGATCAAATGGACACCATAGACTGTCGCAGGTTCTAGCCATGGCACTACAGCGATGATGCTTGATTGGTGCACAACTTTAATTATCAGTGAGATGGGCATGCCTACCTCTTTAGTGCCTGTTCTTTCAGTCCTCAGTATTGCGCCCCACAGGTTATCTGCCAATGGAATCAACCGATCGGAATCAAACTTTGTATCGTGTTCAGAATTTGAAGCAGACCTGTTCAGCTCTGTCGGCTACGTGAATGTCAAGCAGGACATAGTCATTTGCATGCCAGCAACGCCGTTCATTCACTCTTGATGCAAAAGCCCGTGTTTAGCTAGACTAGATCACGTCATTAAATGAGCTCACGCGGGAAATAGCTTCGAACCCTATTTCTCACCAATGTATTTTAAACAGGACACAAAAAAACACCGTTCTACACGTTTATTATGGAACAAAATTGTTGTTTTAGACTCCTGCGTGACATAGGTCTATGTGCACACTTGTAGATGCCACCACATCTCTGTAATGACGGTGTCAACGGATCTACCGACACAGGCTATGAACACGAAATCACCAAGAACATGGGTGTAGAGGAGAATTTAGAACTCAGGTTACCAAGAGGGCAGATCATGAAGAGCCACAAAGTCTGAGATGTTTCTATATGTGTGATGATCAGCTAGTTTTAAATCGAAGTATCAGCGAGTCCGCAAAACAACAGGGACAAATAAATTACAAGACAAAACAGCGCGTCTCGACCTCCTAGGCTTTATTCTGACAAGATAAACAATATTCAGGACAATGAAGACGAAGAACGAGCAATTACTT
>JADBJO010001086.1:297500-307500 GCA_016801955.1 Conus betulinus
GACACCAATGAATGACTTTTAGGTTACCACTTTTATCGGTGGTTACACCAGAGGGCTGTTTTGCACACTCTCTTACATAGTAAATTCTGGTGTCAGACCTGTCCGAGAAAGAGAAAGACCTCAGAAGGAAGTCATTTGAATACCACCGTCAGACAGACGCATACACGAAGTGGATGAGTGTGGATTCTGTAACTGCCAGTCATCCTGCTTGAGCCTATGGCAGTCAACAACAGGAAATGAGTCCGGTGGGACCAGAACATTCCATAACAATAAGACAACTTAATGGGACTGGAAGCTAATCTCTAATGCATAAGATATGACCCTAATCACATGTGACACAACTGGCTATTTTGACCAGACAGAAACGTTGTAAGGTGAGTTAGATAATTCAAGATCAATGAAAGACTTGCCTGGTACATTCCTTAGAGTCAACGTGCATGGTTTTCCCTCCAAATCAGTAAATAAGGAGGTGGCCATCTTTCCTCAGTGAAAGAGCTGATTATGTTTTGTTCCACTAAGTGAAGAAGCTGACTTTCATTCCTCCCAGTCAGTGAAGGAGCCGATTATCTTTCCTTCCAGTGAATGAAGGAGCTGATTATCTTTTCTTTGTATTAATCAACGAGCTGATGAACTCTCCTTCCAACCATTGAAGGAATAGACTATCTTATCTTTCAAGCAATGAAGAACGTGATTACATTTCTTTCCTATCAATGACAGAAACAATGAAGGAGCTGGCTATCTTTCTTTCCTATCAACGAAGGAGATGACTACCTTTCCTTCCAGTCATCGAAGATGCTGACTATCTTTCCTTCCAATCAAGGAGGGAGCTGACTATCTTTCCTTCCATCAAGGACATCATGAAGGAGGTGACTTATTTCCCTCCCCAATTAATGGAGGAGCTTACTATCTTTCCTTCCAAACTCAGAAGGAGCTGACCATCTTTCCTTCCAGTCAGTGACAGAGTCAACTATCTTTTCTTCCACTTATGGAAGAAGCTGATTTTATCTTTCCTTCCACTACATGAAGGAACTGAATGTGCCTACCCTTTTAATCAAGGTAAGAGCTAATCCTCTTCGTTCTTTATCCATGAAGGAGCTGATTGTCTTTTGTCCTTATCAGAACAGGAGTTGACACATCACCCCACTGCCCCCCATCAGCGAAGAAGCTGACAGACTTTCATCCCAATCAGTGCACGAGCTGAACTTTTTCCCCTCCCCAAGTACTGAAAGAGCTGAATAGCCGTACCTCTTTCCGATCAGCGAGGGAGCGGAGTGTCTCTCTCTTATCCAGAGAAGAAGCTCAAACCTTTTGCCACGTATGCCACTCTGCGTCTTCTCCCTCTTCCCGTTGATTGGTTTGAAAGCTTTCCGAGGCCATCTCAGAGATTTACTACTGCACACCGCCCTCCTCTAGCCGGACACGTACTTTGGCTGGGTGAGGAGTGCTGTGATACGTGTAGGGTTCTCACATCCATCCAGAGCTGACAGATTGTGATGAAAGTCCATCGAAAATGGCTTCGTACTGAACAGGACAATTGATAGGAAAGAAATATAATCACCATGGAATATACGTTTTTTTTTTACTTTGTAATTTGTATTCCTCCATACATCCCACATAGGGATTGGTTGGACGTGGAGGAAGAGCGTGTCGTAGCTGCTGGTCAAACTGCATTGATTTAGCCTTTTATCCTTTTTCTTTCTTCTTTGTTTCGTCATGTGCCACTCACAATGAACCATATTCTTTTAGAGTGTTGGGACTTGCATGATGTGAGACACAAACATTTTACCGCAGATTCCATGAAAACCTTGTACAGAGATGTTCCGCCTGACGCGATCTTTGAGTTCTTGAAAGAGGTAAACATTTTTCATCGGATCTGAGTTTTACAGTGGAAAGTTGTTGTGTGTGTGTGCGGGTGTTTGTTGTGTGTTGTGTGTTTTTTGTGTTTTTGTGTTTTTTTTAACAAACTTTGGACGAGGTTTAAGACGATGTATTTTTTAAAGAATTGTGTGAATGAATGACTTGTGAGTTGATGTTAACGTGGTGACAGCCTTGATGTGGCCCTTTGCGGTCGGCTGGGCTATAAGCAACATTATCGTATCTTATCTTATCTTGCGTTGTACACTTTCTACTGCTCTTTTCTGGCAACTCTTTGTTGTTATTGGCCCTTGTTATATTTTTTTAGGGGGGCTCTCACTTGGCCTTCATGCTAGTAGGAAGTTACCCTGCATTCACTTTGGTTTCCCATGCCCCTCCACCATTATTCTTTTCTTTCAGTGTTATCACCAATCCCACATCACTCCATTCTTTCTTCTTGCCTCTTCCCCCTGCTTTCCCCTCCCCCTCCTCTCCAAGCTTTCAACAGACTTTTATATCTCATGGACAGTTGTAGAACAGGATCGTCTCACGGAAATACTTTTTGTGAAATGAGAAGCTTATGGAACTGAATCACGCAGCGGATGTCTCACAGAAAAGACCTGGCCTTGGCAGACTGCCATCTGCAGAGAGGAAAGCCCTCCATCCTCCATCCCCCGCACCCACCCACCTCCACAATAGAATGGGCACATTGCGTCCAAGAAACAACAGCTCTTTACGGATCGTGTTCATGTGTCAGCTTGCAAACTGAATACTCCATATTTTGGTCCTGAGAGGAGGGGAGGAGAGGGTTTGGGGAGGCGAAATAGATAACATTATAAAATTGCTTTTCATTTAATTCCCATCGTTTCATAGCATTGAATTTCTGCTTTGCTTTATGCGCTTTTAGTGCTGTGTGTTTTATTGCGTTTTTGATATTGCTGTTGTTAATGTGTATTTGCATCAGTTTTACCTCTAATGATATGTTATTTACGGCCTGTTTCACAGCACATAATTTAGGTGTGTGAAAAAAGACAAAAGTGCTGAAGGATGATATTTCATGGAGAAACAGACTGGTGGATTTTGCCTCGGTTCCAGACAATATTGCTGACAAGCAGGCAGTGCTAATGTGTAGGGTTTGATTTCTTCGGATTTGTTTTTCAATTTTGCTTTTCTTTTCAGACTAACTGCAGCTCTCTGTGTTATTTTCGGTTACATCAGGTTCTCTCTCTCTCTCTCTCTCTCTCTCTCTCTCTCTCTCTCTCTCTCTCTCTCTCTCTCTCTCTAACCCCCCTCTCTCACCCCCAGTATGTATGTGAAAGTGTGTGCGCGCACGTGTGCGTGCGTGCGTGCGTGCGTGCGTGTGTGTCAGTTTTTGTGTTTGTGTGACTGTATGTGCGTGTGTGTGAGTATGTGCATGTCTTACAAACGCTCTGTTTAGAGAGAGAGAGAGAGAGAGAGAGAGAGAGAGAGAGAGAGAGAGAGAGAGAGAGAGAGAGAGAGAGAGAGAGAGAGAGAGAGAGAGAGAGAGAGAGAGATTGCGAACAACTGTGTTCACACTTGCTTGTCTGTTTCGCTTTACAACATTCATTGTTTGCATTCGCCCTTCAAAAGCCCCCGACCCCCCCACCCCCACCCCCACCGCCATCCCCACACACACAACCTCCCCCCCCTTCCCCCCCCCCCCCCCCCCCCCCCTAAAAGAAAAGAAAAGAAAAGCTGTCCAAGATAATGACGGAATGTGTCATAAATTCCCAATCCAACACACGCTGCCCGTGCTCCGTGCTGGCCTAATTGGTCTGGCTGTCTGGCCGTCTTCCTGAAAGGTGATGGTCCTGGTACCACCAGCTTCAGTGGCTCCTCCTGGTGGTCGGCTTCCCTGGTTCCTCCGCCGCTCGCTGTGATCGGGGAGATTGGCCAGGCTGGAGTCTGGAACCTGACCCGGGGATCGCCGTCATTAGGATCCTGGCTTTTCTCCGGGTCTGGACTTGGAGCCTTCACTCATGGAAAACTGTGGTGATTTGTGTCAGACTACCTTCACACGGGTGTGCTGTGTGATGCACAAGAAATCAATCAGCATTAATGTTTACGGTGTGTGTGTGTGTGTGTGTGTGTGTGTGTGTGTGTGTGTGTGTGTGTGTGTGTGTGTGTGTGTACGCGTGCAGGCGCGCATTGTACATGCGTATGTATATGCATGCGTGCGTGTACGCATGTCATGTCTGCATGTGTGCGTGCACGCATGTCTGCATGTGTGTGTGTGTGTGTGTGTGTGTGTGTGTGTGTGTGTGTGTGTGTGTGTGTGTGTGTGTGTGAGAGAGAGAGAGAGAGAGAGAGAGAGAGAGAGAGAGAGAGAGAGTTTGGGCATTAAGTGTGCATAGATAGATAGATAGACAGACAGACAGATGGACAAATAAGCAAAGTGATAGGTAGATAGATGGAGAGATAGTTTTTTTTTCTAATTCTAAACCTTTTTACCTCAAGAAAAGGTCTTGGCATGAATTCAAAGCAGCAAGTCTACTTGATGATTTCTTTTCAAGCTCAGTTTGGTTACTGCTTAGACCATTTGTTTCAACATACATAACCTTCCATGTGATACTCTCATCCTCATACCTGCCAGTCCAATGACAAGACCTGTCTTGTTGGCTGCGTGTAAGGGGAATTAATCTAACACCACTGGACACATTTGACTAGCACAAAGTACCTCCAGAAGAGATTGGATCATCGCGTCAAAACCATCATGGCGATTTAAATCATGTCCCCGTCTCCTCTTGTAGATGTGTCTGAACTTGTTTGTGGGTCAGCTCTCAATGTACAGAAGCCGCCAGGCATCAGTTCTTCCATTTCTTTTTTCACCCTGCTGAGTGTGTTCACCATGATTTGTATATGTGCTGCGCAGAAGGAAAGCACGCAAGTATTAAAGAGAAAACGGTGGAAAGGAAATGTCAGGAACACGTTCATCTCCATAACCTTTACAGCTATCACAATGACCAGCAGTCGACGTCACTTGACGAGCTGGTGCACGTAAAGAACACTTCAGAGCAGCTTCAATGGTGGAAGGGCTCTCAACTTCAAGAGGTGGAAAGCGGAGTTAGGAAATTAGTACGATTGGCTGCTGAAAGGGATAGGCGTTGTCAATGGACGCGTAGCTCTTGCTTGCAAAGGGCTGCAAAGGAATGTTCTCATCGGATATGCGCTGGTCGTACCTTTCTTTATCTGATGTTCAATCCAATCACGGCTCCGCTTTATCTGTAGAATTAGGTTCATGGATAGTATTTCAGTGCATGGCCTTCTCGAGTTGGGTTTCTCGAGTGTTGGCAAGAGATATATGGCCTCAGCCTGTCGTCTGAAAGATTAGACCACAGGTATCATCAAGCTGGAGATAAGAGGAAGGGGTGGAGCTCCCTCCCTGCATCTCTCTTCCCCTATCAACACCAATTGACTACACGAATGCACACAAAGACACTGACACTCAGTCAAAATAATAATCATTGTCGAAAAAAAAGTTCCTGAAATATGTAGTTTATCGAAGTGACAAGAAAAGGAGATGGTGGCCTGTCACGAACATGCTTTGGAATTAGGTGACGTCCCCGAGTCCATCCTGAATGTCGATGGCTCTGATGAAGCGCCATATTGTAATGAATACATGTCACTCAGATTTCGCTCCCGCTCTTCATCACTCTCTACAGTCACAGTGAATTGTGCGTGTACAAAGACTGTGCCTTGTTACAGAATATGAATGGCAGTAGTGTGAAAAGATGGCGAAAGAAGCGACAGGAGCCCTTTTTATGTGACAACGTTTCAGTGTCAGCACACAATACCAGCCGCCTGCTTAACTCTCTGTTCCTGCACTTCGACTGACATTAATGGTGGATCTGTTATATGGACCGGCTGAAGAGGAACTAGAATATTGGCCTGTTGCGAGAAGGGGGTTGGAATTGGCAGGCATGTAGCCACGACATGCCAAGGGAGGTACAGGATTCTGTTCTTGGACATGCTACTAATTGTCAGCGCTCAGCCCAGTCAAGTTTCTCTTAACCTCCGCTTCAGACATTTGCTGTGGATTTTCATTTCTTTCAGATGTTTTCGCCGTTTTAGGTGCATGTTCTGAGCCTGAAAATGATTTTTGGAGAGAGGAATCTCTATCAGATTGCTACCAGTGACAAGCTGAATGGCAAAGTGCCAGGCTAGAAAAGTGTACCATGGTCAAATAACAAAATCTAGTGAAAGGGAAATATGAATGAAGCACATAACAAAAAAAACAGGGGAAAAAAACAAACAAAAAACGAAGACGGGAGAGACGGAAACCTATTTACTAAGCAGAATGAGACCGAAGTAAAATCAGTCATTAGTAGGCTTTCCGACAGCCTCGTTTTCATTTAACGCCCATCTTGTGCCGAAGTGGATGAAGATAAATGATTGTTCGTTCATTTTCATTGTCCTGAGTGTTGTGTATCTCGCCTGAAGAGACGTATGAGGTCGAAACGCGTCCTGTTTTGTCATGTGATTCGTTGTTGTTGGGGGATCTGGTTCACATAAACAGAGTAACATTTCTTAAATAAAACCAATTTTCGACAATTATTCTTGTCAGGACGAGAAATAAGGAAAATGCCAGGTCAGTGAAGCTTTTGGGGGCAAAAAACATTTGTCAGCTCTCTCTTCTCTCTCTCTCTCTCTCTCTCTCTCTCTCTCTCTCTCTCTCTCTCTCTCTCTCTCTCTCTCTGTGTGTGTGTGTGTGTGTGTGTGTGTGTGTGTTACATATATGAAGAGAAGAGAAAAGGCTGTTAAGAGAGGGAGGGAGGGAGAATAAGACAGGATGCAAACGGAAAAGAAATCCAAGAGGAAATACAAGAATGAAATAGATATTCTAGTTAAAAGGAAGGAAGGGGTACGCGGAAATAGAAAAGTAAAAACGAAAACGTTCATACATCGCTGCTCTTGTTGACAAGATGAACCATGCTTTCAGAAGTAGGCCAGAGGGCAAATGAAAGAAAGGAAGAAGTATAGCAAAACGAATAAACTATGAAAATGTACCAAAAAGAGGGAAAAATCAGGAGCCGTAAAAGGAAAAAGAAATAAAAACACACGCACGAGCACGCACGCACGCACGCACGCAACACACACACACACACACACACACACACACACACACACACACACACACACACACACACACACACGCACAGTCTTATTCTTCAACCCTCAATAAAGATATTTTTGACGAGAGAGAGAGAGAGAGAGAGAGAGAGAGAGAGAGAGAGAGAGAGAGAGAGAGACAACGACACCTATCTTTGATGATCTCCAGCTACAACTGAAATAGCAAAGAATGAAAAGAATATCCCGTGACATCAACTCAGACACATGGCATCACGATCAGCTGCCCACTACCCTTCCCTTGTTTATATCCGCCAAATTGGTTAACTTCTCTTACCACCCCTACCACCACCACCACCAGTCCTGTATTCCTCCCGCACCCCCTCCTTTCTCATGAGAGAGAGAGAGAGAGAGAGAGAGAGTGGGGAAGGTGGGGGAGAAGTCTTTCGGCAAAAGGATAAGGAATGGGAAGGACATGGGGCAATTGACAAAGTGCTTATGACAGCCTTTTTACGTAGCCATCATTGAAATGTTGAATTGTGCTCATTCGAGATGTTTTGTTTTGATTTTATTGCATGTTCATACATAACTCACAGACCTAGCTGACATGAATTTTCATCATCAAAGGCAGCAATTCAGCTGACAGCCTGTGAGTTGTGGAGGCTATGTGTGATGAGATGTAAATCTACTACTGTTCCGTGCAATATCACACTAATCATGGGGAAAACACGTTAAACAGAAGATTAAGTCATTTATTCTACCGTAGTGATTTGATACTTTAGTTTCTTACTTCCTTGCCTTCTGTCCTCCCAGTCAATAAACATGTTACACATTTTCATTACTGGTCTCAGCTTGTGACCTCCACTCAACACTTCGCTTTATGAGTCATTTGAAAGTTACACTGCGTTTGCTATGGAATCCCCTGCTCCTTGTTTATAATTCTCTTATTTCTCATCGGTCACCATTGACATATCACCCCCTCCTTTCTCCATCCTCCCAAACTCACGCTGTATGCACACTTCTCTCCAAAGCTTTTAACAGAGTTTCAAATCACATAGGAAGTTGCAGAACAGGTCGCTCTCACGGAAATACATTTGTGAAATGAGAAGCTTATGGAACTGAATCACGCAGCGGAAGCCCCACAGAAAAGACCTGGCCTTGGCCGATTGCCATCTCCAGAGTGGAAGAAACACCCCATCCTTTTTACCCATTCCTCTCTCCCCCTCCCCGTCCATTCAAGCTGTTTCGAAGGCTGAAAGAAATATGGCAGAATGGAATGGGCACATGGCAACCAGGACAGCATCAGCTAGTTTTCAGTGAATGTTCATGATTTGCTGACATGCAAGCAGAATGTTTCTTATTATTTTGTGCCGAGAAGGATGGAGGTAGGGAAGGAGGCGAAGTGTATTATCATAGAAATTGCTTTTCAGTTTAATTCCAATCAGATCATGCCGCTGGGTATTTTGTTGCTTTATGTGTTCATTCAGTTGTTTCCTTATTTGTTTTTGTTTCGCTGTTATCGTGTATATGTTCCAATTTCTCTCTGGGCGAAATGGGATTAGCCGCGCGTTCTACGGTACGGTAATGGAGATGCACTAAGGAAGGCAAGACTGATGAAGGTTAGTGTTACTCACGGCAAAGGTCAAAGAACTTTGCCTCGGTTCCAGATTACCTTGCAGACAAGGAGCCAGTCTTGATTGATGGGGGTTGATTTCTCCAGGCGTGTGTTTTGGCAGTTCTTTTCTGACTCCCTCCGTCGTCTGTGTAATTTTCAACTACATCGTGTATTCATGTCCACGGCGCAAAAACGCCCTCTCTCTCTCTCTCTCTCTCTCTCTCTCTCTCTCTCTCTCTCTCTCTCTCTCTCTCTCCTCTCTCTCTCTCTCTCCGTTTCTCTGTCTCTTCTCTGTCTCTCTCTCTCTCTCTGTCTCTCTCTGTCTCTCTCTCTCTCTCTGTCCCCATCTCCCACTCTCTCTCTCTCTCTCTCTCTCTCTCTCTCTCTCTCTCTCTCTCTCTCTCTCTATCTCTCTATATATATATATATATATATATATATATATATATATATATATCCATGATTGTAAAACAGCATCAGCAATATTGTTCAATTAATGTTGAGAGGGTATAGTTTGCATGATTTTAAGAGAATAGGTGGCACATATTAAAATACTTGTGTATACTGAACAAGAAAGCAATGATATGAATAGAAAAGTGTACTGGTAGAGGATTTCCACTCAAGATTTCTTTTATGTTAATGAAAGGGTTGACTACAACATGTAGCACAAGACACACGCGCGCGCGCGCATACACACAAACACACACACACACACACACACACACACACACACACACACACACACACACACACACACACACACACACACACACGCAGAGGCGCGCGCGCGCACCCACCCATGCACGCATGCACGCACGCACGCACGCACATCATCATCATCATTATCATCAGAAGCAACAACACTATCGGCAACAACAGCAACAGCAACAGAAGTGCATAAATGCAGAGTAGCGCACACAACTTTCTTTTTTCCATGGAGAGAGAGAGAGAGAGAGAGAGAGAGAGAGAGAGAGAGAGAGAGAGAGAGAGAGGTGGGGGTAGCATATAAAGAAATGTTGAAATAAAATCTGGACTGTTTACTTAAGGCAGATGTCCTTGAACTCATTGTTTACTTACAAAAATAGATTTTAGGAAGTGCTTGAAGCAAGCAAATCTATTTGATGGTCTGCTTCTTTGGAGGTTTGCTTTGATTACTGCTCAGACCATTTGTACATGTGCAGCTTTCAGATTGATGCTTTCATCCTCGTAATTGCCTAGTACAGTAATCGAGGCCGCTATCTGCTGTCAGCGGCGTGTCGCAAATATTCATCTGTATCCATGTGGTGCTTAGGAAAAAAAAAGGGAACCCTTTGGCTCTGGAGTCCAAAAAAGCATCACGGCGCATCAAAACATGGCGTAGATTAGGTCACTTCCCTGTCGCTGTAGAGATTGTCTGAACGTGCTTCTGAGTCAGCCCCTAACCAGCAGACATTTCTTCCTTCC
>JADBJO010001086.1:315000-320000 GCA_016801955.1 Conus betulinus
TCATCCATACCAACGGCCAAACTGGCCGAACTGGCCTTCTCTTCCGAAAGCTGGTGATGGGATTTGACATGTGTGCAAGATGTTATGCGTGCGTTCACACACGGAACCTCGGTTTATACTGTAGTTTCATTCGAAAGGACTGTATGGGAAATGGAGTCAGAACTAATCTTCTGATTTGACATTCATTGGCAATGCCCTTTCCTGCTTGCTTTTATCCATCTGCACTCAATCAGTACCCATGTTTTTCTCTAGTAGTAGGAGTTTGGTTGGATTTAATTCCCCAGGTCACTGTGAGCTAGGTTTCTTTGAGACAGTTGGAAACTGAAAAATAAAGAAACTAAAACGAAAGAAATTCACCTTCGGATAGAAGAATGAAATAAACCCTGATGATAAAAGACGACTGGGAGTAGACCAACATAGATGGAAGTGTTTACAAATAAAGGTTTGAAAACGACGGCCAATCTGTGATTTTTACGAAGTGAATTGATGTTAACATCCATTGGACGTCGTTACATACAGTCCCCGTGTAGGTCTACTTTTAAAGGGTCCTATTCCTGCCTGCCTATCCATGTGTGGTTGCTATTGCTGATAGGAGCCCTCACTTTGAAGAGGTCAGACTTCCATCTTTTTGCTCTTAGGACTGTCCAAGCATTGTATGGCATTGTACTGCAAATTGTCTCTTCCTCATAGCAACTTATGGCTCAACGGAGAATTCTGATAGGTCATTGCAGGTAGTGCAGCAGATAGTGTAGTCCTACACACTTTTTTTTCATTTCTAATTGTCCCTGTCTTTGAGTTATGATTTATTTGTCCATGAAACCAGGCTGCTTCTGCAGAATGTTGTGCTAACAACAACTCTCTACGCTGGAGTGGTTCATTCACTTGTGTGGAGTACGTGCAGGATATATGAACTCGGTTCACTGTAATGCGTCATGCCATCCAGACAACTAGTACACCGACCTCCACGTAGGGTCCAGCGATCTGCAAGGAAGGGAGATGAGAAGGGCATCTCCCTTCCATCCAACCATCCCCCACAAAGAGCGTAGGGGGGGGGGGGGGGGGGTGGCTGTCTGTTGATGTTACCTGATGAATCTGAGGTTTTCTGGCTTCTGGATGTAGCATGTGCCATGTAGCCTACCTGTAATGCAGATGCAGCTGAAGGAAGAACTAAGTGGGTAGAAGTTTTACTTGGACAAACAGGTTGTTACGTTGTATGTTACAGCCTCTTTGAGTAGTTCATGGATATCAAGGAATTATTGGTTGAGAGCCCAGAACAATGCAGCAGTATCGGGAAGCACATATCTGTTACCTGATCGCAAACTTGTCACAAATGCATATACATCTTCCTGCTCTTCTTACCCTGCCCCCCTTCGCCCCCCCCCCCCCCCCCCCCCCCCCCCCCCCCTATCCCGCAATACCCTTTGTCTCTTCTGAGTGCCAACGCATGGCACATGCATGTGCACATTAACTCACACACACACACACACACACACACACACACACACACACACACACACACACACACACGTGCGCGCGCACTCACGCACGCACGCACGCACACACACACACACACACACACACACACACACACACACACACACACACACACACACACACACACACACACACACACACACACACACACAGAGGCACGTGCGCGTGCACACATACACAGAAATATGCTTTCATACATATGTGCACACAACTATGCACGATGCTGAACGTTTGATTTGAAAAGACAAGATGGAAGGAGTATCCTAAGAAGATTAAGGAGACATCTACTACTTCCAATTCTTTTCTACTATTTGCAGGCCATTGCAATAACATTTTATTCACTCATCTTGCTTCCTCTTCTTATATACATAAATGTTTATTGATAAAGGAACAGAGATGAAAAAGACGAAGTTCAAACATTGTAGTTTCGATGAAAATAAGAGAAATGCTGTCTAAAAGCAAGAAGTAAAAAAAGGACAACTTTTGCGATTATGTTCTACAATTACATTTCTAGTGCACCATAAATAGTTTATTCTGCTGATTTGTCGAACGAGCCGTCAGAATGGTGATTGTCAAGAAAGTGAAAGAGAAATGGCAGGTACTAGCTGACTCTGACAACCTTTAAGTGTCAGCACATCTATCAGCTGTCTGTTAATTCACTCAATTACAGCACTTGAGCAGACATCAACGATCGACCTCCCAGCGTGTTCAGAATGTCCTGCTGCAGGCGGGATGTTGTGTTATAGGCTTAAAGCTCTGACAGGTTGGAGGAGGGGACAGAATTCTGTTCGTTTGACATGCGGCTTCGCTGTTCTCTGCCTGTTTGGTGGCACTCAGCCCAGTCAAGTTTGTAATTACTTCCCCTTCCACTTTGCTCTGATTTCCATTTGATTTTAACATTTCTTCAATATTTTGGGAGAATGTCTTGCAACGTTCTTTAAAAGAAAACAACGACTCCGATAGGATGCTGACAATGACGTGCAGAAGGGCAGAATGTCTGGTAAGAAAAGTGTGCCACACATGAACAGAAATGTTGCAAAACTAGTAAAACAGGGGGGAAAATGAAATGAATGTTTTTAAAAAAATGGCCAGTAAGAAAGAAGGCCATCTGCTGACTAAGAAGAACAAGATGGAAAAAAAGATGTCTTGATGGAAGAAAGGACTGCGTATGAAATTAAACAATGCTTGTCGGACTGGTCGGTACAAACTGGGTCACCACCCTCACCCTTTTCCTGGTACTTCTTGAACTTCATTTTCATGATTTTTATAGACGGATGTCACCCAGACATCGACTTCTCCTTGTTTCCAACTAGTATACTAAGCTTCGTGTTTTTTTTTTTTTTTCTTCTGCGTACGCAGGCTGATACTCCTGCGGATCCTCCCTATATGGACAGGCAAAGTATTAATCCCATCTACCCTACAAAGCGAGTGGAGTTTGTGTGCATGACCGGTTTTTTTTATCCCGCCATTAAGCAACCATACTCCATCTTCGGGGAAGCTTCGTAGATGAACTAGCTGTTGTGGATACAAGTAGTAAGGCTATGTGTAACAGAGTAGTAAGATCGTTGACACGTTCATCTACTACCTTTAAGCGTCATTGCAGGGGTCAATTGTTACTCAACTCGATCAGTTCTGAGAAAGGACAAATAGCAATGCCGAACCTCTTTTCGTATTCACCAACAGCCCTTTGCTAAGGAGAATTTTCATTTGGTTATACAAAACAGATCAAAACGATAACTAACATTAAGCAACACGTGTGTTACATGAAGATTTCTGTCAGACTTTGTTCAGCTTCTCGTTCTACTTACATTGTACAAATCGCGATCGAAGGAAGACTCGCGTCCAGAATAAACGAACACCAGCTACATGATAAGAAATGTAAAGACAGAGACAAAACTCTTTTTAATTTCAGAACCTTTGATGTCAGTACCCTGTCCTGCTGCTTGTTCAACTCATTATGTTGTGCAGTTTAACAGAACAAATAGCAATTAATCTTTTTTTGTATTCGAATTAGCCCTGATATGCCTAGCGTGAACGTCTGGGCTGTAAATAATATTAAATAACTGCGTTCGTATCAATTAACTGAAATAAAAAAAAGCTGAGAAACTGGGGTCATGGACTACTGTCAGCTGGTGGCTGTGTTAACGAGCAGACAGTTACAACACACAGGAGAACAGGACAGGATTCCGTTCGTTTGGCACGCAGCGAGTTCATCTGTCCTCTGCCTCTTTCTGCTAACTCACTCCGGTCAATCGTCTGCTCGCTTCCTCTTGAACAGTGCTCCAGATTTGCATTCCTTTTCCATGAGCTTCACTGTCCAGCTGAAGAGGATTAGACTTGTCAAGAGGAAACAATTCTCAGAGAACACTGTGGCAGAAACGAGCAACAAGAAAAAAATGTCACATCAAGAAGTTTCTTAATATGTAGCAGCAGCTTTTTTGTAAGCAAAGCAAGAAAAATGTAAAGAAATGGCAGTTGAGAGAGAGAGAGAGAGAGAGAGAGAGAGAGAGAGAGAGAGAGAGAGAGAGAGAGAGAGAGAGAGAGAGAGAGAGAGAGAGAGAGAGAGAAGCAAAGCCAAACTAAAAAAAAGAATAAGCGAAAAGGAAAAGAAACCCATGAGGAAACATGAGATGGAAATAAATATTCCAGACGAAAGTAAGAAAGGAGGGGTGGGAATAGAAAAGAAAATAATACAAGGCACGAAAATGCTCATACATCACTGCTCTCTCTCTGAGAAGATGAACTGTGCTCCCAGAATGGAGATTAAAGGGGAAACGAAAGAAAGGAAGAATGGTTCGCAGAAACATTGAATGGTCATGGAAGGAGGAGGAGGGAAGAGAGGGGAGGGGGGGGTAAAATAAAGGGACCAAACAAAGGGACAAAAAGCAAGATAAAACAAGTTTAAAACAAGTTGAAAGAAGAAGAAACACACACACACACACACACACACACACACACACACACACACACACACACACACACACACACACACACACACAGGGAAAGAGATGGATATGAGTGGGGATAATTGTCTGTAAGGGAAAACAGGCACACGATTGGTGGTAGAGAAATGGAGAATATAAAACCATTATATAAGTGCGTTTATCCGTTGATAGCTCGAAGTGAAATGTTGATATGTCACACTTGAGGATTTTTGTTTCTTTTGAATTGATTCGATTCTATGGTGACGCACAACTGTGGGAGATAGTTGACATGGCATTCAATGACTATCCGGTACAGGCAATGATTCAGCTACGGTCTTGTGAGGCGTTGGCATAATTATGTGCCAAGACATAGATCCAGTGTTTTCATATGTTTCGTTTCCTAACCGTCTCTCTTCCAATTGTAAAAGAACGAACTGTCTTTCCTTCCAGTGAGTGAGCTCAGATCTGTGCCCAGTATGCCCTTCTTTGTCTTCTCCACAGACTTTTTGACTGCTCTGAAAGCTTTCGAGATAAATGGATCAAATCAACTACTGCTTGTGACCCTGTTTTTAGGCTGCCAAG
>JADBJO010001086.1:327500-332500 GCA_016801955.1 Conus betulinus
AGAGAGACTTAGAGAGAGGGAGGGAGGGGGGGGGGGGGGGTGGTGGGGGGGGGGGGGGGGGGGGGGGGGGGGGGGGGGGGGGGGGGGAGGGGGGGGGGAACAGGGGAGCTTGAAAAATGACAACTGCATAAGAAAACAAGCGGGCGGGGAAATAAATGCCAGAAGAAATACACAAATAAAAAAACTCTTCTTGTGAAAAGGCGGAAGGAGGAAGCGTAAATGAATTAAAGTCTACAAAAATTAAGTCTTCATATATCACTGCCGTTATTGGCAAGATGAATTATGCTTCCAAAAAGTTGATTAAAAGGGAAACGAAAGAAGACAGAAAGGAAAGAAAGAAGAGAGAAACAAAGGAAAGAGAAGAAGAAAGGAAATAAAGAAAAGAACTTGGTAAATTAACAGATAAGGGAAAGAAAGTTGCAACAAAAAAAAAAAAAAAAACAAAGAAACTGAGAAAAGAGAGAGAGAGAGGATCAGGGGGGGGAGGAAAGAGAGGGAAGCAAAAGAGGGAAGGAAGGAGAGAGAGAGAGAGAGAGAGAGAGAGAGAGAGAGAGAGAGAGAGAGAGAGAGAGAGAGGAGGAGGAGGAGGAGGAGGCAGTGACAGGCAGACAGACAGCCATTCTGACAGAAATGGACGAAGTCGATTTTTTTTAAGCATCAAAAGCAGAAAAAAAAGGTGTAGGAGATCGACGAAATCAGTCTACATCTATGACTGCCAGTCACACGTTGGTCAGCGCCTCCACAAAGTAGGTCTTCCAAAGGAGATGAATATCTGTGATCCCACATGGACAGGCGGGAGGTTCAGCTGAAATCGTGTGAACCGTTCAGACACGTGTGCCGACATGTAGGTTTGGTGTTGCCGCGACGTGTCGCCTCTTAGTAGACACACTAACCGCGGAGACGATGGAATAGCTGCAGTTGAAGACTATTCCTCTCTCACATGCATAGACACGCACGCTCGGAGGCAAGCTGGCACGCACGCAAGCACAAGAGAGGGGGCAGAGGCAGACTGACAGGGAAAAGAAGATGTTCATAAGTGGGGACGTGTTCACTATTAAACGATAGATTTTCGTGTAAATGTAGACTTGTTTACTTTAAAAAAGATCCTTAGAAAGACGTGAAGCAAGCAAATCTACTTACTGGTGTGTTTCTCTTCAGGATCAGTTAAATTGCTGTGCAAATCATTGCCTACGTGCCCTGTCAGACACCCTCCTCATCGTCCAAGCTATGTAGGGTGATCAACACCAGTATCTCCTGTCCTGTCTCCCGCCTGTCGCCAGCATCATACTAAAACCTCTGACACATTAGGCGTACACAAACCACCAAGTCCGTCTTCTGATTTCAGAATACAAAGCAAGACTGGACCTTGGCGAGTCAAAATCATCATGTAGATTAGGTCACGTCCAAACCCCTCATCCTGTAGATACACAGATGTGTCTGAATTTGCTCCTGGGTCAGGTCATTATGTATGGATTCCACTAGACTTCCTTTCTTTTCTTTCCTACCTCACCCTACTGAGCAGCCCTCGTCTCTTCATGACCTGGGGCGCAAGAAGACTTGGGAACGGCCAGCAATAGTAGATGGGGTCTTGACTTGGAGAAGTGGAAAGAGGAGCTGAGAAGTGAGAACGAGGGGCAGCTGAAAGGAACGGAGATTGTGAATGAAGACACAGTGCGGATGTGGAGGGGGCGGGAAGGAAATCTCCTCATTGGACATGCACGGAGCAGCGCAACTCTATTGGCTGTGTCGTCCATGCTCATTTCAATCAAGTTTCCTCCTTATCTTTCCTCTGGCGATAGGTTGGCAAATCATCTCTGCCAGCGCCAGTGCCAGTTAGGTTTCTTTGAGTGAGCTTCAGTGTAGAAAAAAAAAAAAAAAAAAAAAAAAAAAAAATATATATATATATATACTAGTATACTGACAGTACAGTGACGTATACAGTTGTGATGAAAGATGACAGTGAGGAGAATAGAACAGATGGAACTGTTTACACATAAGCGCTTTCAATAGATTTATTATCGATGGTTTTACATAGTGGGGCTTGATGTTAAACCTCGCAGTGTCTCGATATTATATTATTTTGTTTTGTGTCTCCTAGAAACTGTAGGCATACTTTTCAACTCTTACTTTTGCATTCCCATATTTTTTTGTGAAACGTTTATGCGTTATATTTTCATTGTGGTACATTTAGAGATGTGTAAGCATCGTGTTTCATTGTTGGGAATCGTATACCTTTCTCATTACAACCTGTCACTGAACTGAACATTCTGACTCAACTCGTCCCTCGGTCCTGCACCATTTCTTTCCTCTGTCTGTTTCTTCGATGGCTGTGTTAGATTTGTCTGTCCATGCTGCCAGGCTTCTGCAGAGTTCTGTCGGACAAAGACATTTTAAAATGCTGTATACGGCATTTTTCATCAGTGCTGAGTGTATGCTGGAGATGTGGTTTGGGTTTCTCACAGGATATAGCATCATCCCAAAGGTTAGCCCACAGACCACCGGAATGACGTTGCAGGAAGGTGAAGCTGGAGTCCCCATCTCTTTTCCCTACCTTAGATTCTCTCCCCCCCCCCCCCCCCCCCCCCCCCCCCCCCCCCCCCCCCCCCCCCCACACACACACACACACACACACACCCAAACAAACAGACAAGCAAGTGTCTAGTGTATGAATCATCCTATAATTCTGAAATCTTCCGACTCCTGGCCGGAGCAGATGTCTTCTGTAGGTACTGCTGAAGTTGGAGAGAAACGAGTAGGAACAGTGTTCGGGCTGATGGGTTTGTTTATTCTGTCTCGAGGCCGGCCGTTTTTCTTTAATGTTTTGATATCAAGTTAATTTCTTTCTGGGGTAAAAACATCTGTGAAGTCTCTCTCTCTCTCTCTCTCTCTCTCTCTCTCTCTCTCTCTCTCTCTCTCTCTCTCTCTCACCACACACACACACACACACACACACACACACACACACACACACACAGTTACCTTGTTTGGCCATTTAATTGACCCCGTTTTGCTTTTAAAATCACCTTGCTTCACATTCGCTACACATCATACCAACCTGTCTTGGAGATTGACGTGTCACCATGATTCCAGCCCAGACGACCACGGAGGCCACATCCAGCTGGTGAGGGGCTGCTTAGCACAGATTGCAAAGTGAGGCGACTGCAGGCGGAAATCCAAACAAAGTTTAAATTAATGTCGGTGAGCAATTTGCTCGTTCATTTTCGTTGTCCCAATTGTTTTTGTACCTTGCCTGAAGAAAGCCTAAGAGATCGAAACGCGCCGTGTTTTATCTTGTGATTCTTTTGTCCACGTTTACTTTTTTTTTTTTTTTTTTTTTTTTTTTTTTTTTTACATTTACATTTTTACATTTATTTAAAATGTACTTAGTACAATTTAAAACGTGCATACAAAATAAAACCACGTGAAACGTGTAGTTCTACCGAAGTGAGAGACATGATTTCATGGCCTGCCACATGCATTTATGTGGATATGGCCGCAACTTTGGACCAATCCTCTACGTGGACGTTTTTCACTTAGAATTCTATCTTGCAATGGATACATGTTATTCAGAATTCTATCTTGCAATGGATACATGCCATTCAGACTCTTGCTTCTCATCGCTTGCTATGGTGATAACAAATCACGCATATACTGCTGCGTCTTGTTGAGTATATGTATATGAACAGCATTTAAATTACCGACATACCCAACAAAAGCACGTGAAATATGTACTTCTACGACAGTGATGGGAAATGATGTAATAGTTTTAAATTGAGGTCATCGCAGGCGGAAACTGAAACAAGCTCATTATGCCAACGAACGAAACAAAAAACAAACAAACAAACAAACAAAAAGAAAATACTAGACAAACACGACGTGTTTGGACCTCCTTGGTCTTCTTCAGACAAGACAAACAATATTCAAGACAATGAGAACGAAGCGCGAATAGCATGAATGACTGTCTGTCCGTACTTTGTTTTCAATGTCTTCAATGTTGCTTGCCTTACCCGAAGAAGTCCAAACAGACACACGTCGTGTTTGTCTTGTAATTGGTTTCTTTATTTCGTTTGGCAGAGAAGTAATTTTCCTTTATAACATGAGATGATAGCCCGTCACATGTATTCTCGTGGATGACGACACAACCCTGGGCAATCCTCGATGTAGATGTTTCTTAACGTTATTCGAGTTCTGTGACATACATAGATATGGATGCGTGTCATTCAGAGTTCGTCCGTGTACCTCATTATTTGCTGTAGCCATATCATATCACTGGTACACTGTGTCTTCCGGAGTATATAGAGAGCAGGATATTGATAAGAAGGTGAGAGAAAAAAATGACAGGAACCCCTTAAATCTCACTAACTTTGAGTGCCAGCACAAGAATCAGGTGCCTGCTGAACTCAATCAGTGCGGGCACTTGAACAGACAGCAGTGGCAGGCCTGTTATCGTATTAACCCATTGAAAAGGAACTCCAACATCCACCCGCTGCGAGAAGGAGGTTTTGTTAGCAGGCGCCCAGCAATGACGTGGAGGAGGGGAAGGATTCTGTTCGTTGGCCTCGCGGCTTCTCTGTCCCTGCCTCTTTGTCCACGCTGAGCACAGTCAAGTTTATCAAGTCCCCTTGCACTTTCCTGTGTGTCTCCATTTCTTCCACAGTTCTTCGCCAGTTTGGAGAATTTCGTGCAGCTCAGAATTATTTGTTGTCAATGAATAAATGAATAAATGCTCAAACAAAAAAAAAAAAACAAAATTAATAAATAAATAAACGATAAAAAAAAATAAATAAATGGAAAAAAAATAACTTTATGCGCTTGCTATCAATGATGGGCAGAATAACAAAATGCAGGAGTCAGAAAACTGCATTATGAGTTTTAAAAGTCTACTCTCGAATTGGGCTTTAATTTGCTGAAAACAGATCTGTACATGTAGCTACAGTATGGGGTTCATATTGCGAAAGAAAAAGTATGCCGTATAAACCTGACTGATTAAAAAAAAAAAA
>JADBJO010001086.1:340000-342500 GCA_016801955.1 Conus betulinus
GAGGTGGGCGTGGAAGAGAAAAGGGAAATGTGACGAAAATAGCGCGTGCCATTGAAGGTCATGTCCTCCATGAGTCGTGGGTGTAGAGCCTGCACAGTCATTTCCGTCTCCAATCTGAATTTTTAGTCTTTGTTTGTGCTTGCGTGCATGTGTGTGTGTGTGTGTGTGTGTGTGTGTGTGTGTGTGTGTGTGTGTGTGTGTGTGTGTGCCCGCGCGCGCGCCCGCGCGTGCGTGCATGTGTGTGTGTGTCAGTGTGTCGTGTGTATGTGTGTGTCAGTGTGTGTGTGTGTGTGTGTGTGTGTGTGTGTGTGTGTGTGTGTGTGTGTGTGTTTACGTGTGAGTTCAGCGCATGTACTTGTGTGCGTAGGCATGTGGTGTGTGTGTGTGTGTGTGTGTGTGTGTGTGTGTGTGTGTGTGTGTGTGGTCTTTAGCTGTTCTATGGGAAATATTTCTTTTCGTATCCCCCTTCTCAAGAACAACAGCTTCTTTCTATCATAGGCGGGGGAGTATCAAGCAGGGGGTATTTGAGCAGGGAGAATATTGAACACGGAAACTATCGAGCATGGGGAGTATTGAGCAGTGACAATATGGTTGAGTACTGAGCAATGGGAATTTAGAGAGAGGAAGGGGAGTTCGAACGAGGGTAGTATTGATACGCTCCCGAAATTCGAAACTTTTTTTCTCCCATATTAAAACCCACCATGTTCCACTTCTTGTGATTTGGTGTTGACGTTAGATAACATTAAACGTCTCATTTGTTTTCAACTATCTGGCTGTTGTTCTCCTTCCCAGTGAAGCAAACAATCGGATTTGGGTGAAGGCAGAACAGCAGTGACACCTCGGCTTGGTTACAGCCTTCAGTTACACAGTGCAGACCAGATGTCTGTTTGACTGGGACAAGATGATCCATGTGAAGAACCAGGAACCATGACAACTCCCATAGTGCCAGAGCAGTTCTTGTCTTGAAGAACGTGAAAAAAGGAACAGGGAAATCGGAATCATTGATGGCTGCAGGGAGATGGTTGCAGGCTGGTGGACACAAAATTCCGACACTCCAGGACATGGACAGAGTTGTTGTCATTGAGCATGTCTTGAGGGTGCTTTTCTCTCGCTATATCCCGCCTGCCGCTTTGTCTGTGTTCAATCCAGTTTAGTTCGTTGTCCATCACTTCTTCCATCACTGCTGTGTGGATTGGTGTTGACTGTTCATAGCCCCCCGGCATATGGACAGCGTTCTGCTGACACGGAAGCATGAGGCGATAGAAATGAAGTCGACAAACTGTCAAGAAAACAGAATGAGGATGTCAAGTCCCAGATCGCCTTCTTTACATTTTGTGATTAACGAAAGGAAGAAGAAGAAGAAGAAGAAGAAGAAGAAGAAATATAAAAGAAGGAAATTAGGTCAGTGATAAGTAAATCTTGGAAAACAAAAAAATAGCAAATGCATCCCAGATGGATTGTGAAAGAACGAAAAGAAAAGAACCAGAGAAACAAATGCTTCCTTGTGAACAGGTAAAGGGATTGCAATCCATGAAAAATGTTGGCAAGAGAAAGGGAAAATATGGGGTTCATTACCCGAAAGAAAAAGTGTGCCGTATAAATTGGATTGATTAAAAAAGTGCCTTGCACATTTGTTCACACCTAGCACAATGGACTGAAACTATGACGTTACTTGTTGGGCTGCCTGCATTTTTTGTTGTTGTTGTTGTTGTTGTTATTGTTGTTGTTGTTGTTTTATGTTAACAAAACCAGTAAACTCTGAACTAGAAGAAAGCGCATGAACGGTGTTCTGTGAGTCGGGTTTTCTAGTGACAGTGGGTTGATAGTTAGATCTATGCTTTTTTTCTGGACTGTTGAGAAAGCTCTATTTTTAATGACAGGGGAAAGACACAAACAATGACGTAACACATACAGTGAGAAGATGGCCTCTTCTGTTCCTGAGAGTGGGGAGAAGACGACTACAACAGAAACCGTTTTGTCCTTGACGCATTCTCCACATCGACGCAGTCTAAATGTCTCAGGTGTCCATAGATTACTTAATAATCAATGCAAGCTCGAGTGTAGAGATAAATTGAGTGGGTGGATTTGACTCGCATGAGAAAAAGAAAGGAAAGAAGAAAGGACTTAAAATTTTGACAAAAAAAGGAAAGAAACTTGTTGAAAAGAAAACAGAAACTTAGACACAGAGAGAGAGAGAGAGAGAGAGAGAGAGAGAGAGAGAGAGAGAGAGACTTGGGAGTGGATACGTGGGGGGGGGGGGGGGTGGGGGGGGCAGACAGACAGACAGACAGACATAGATTCTAACAGAAATCAATGAACTAGACGACGACTTTAAATGTTTCATTCAGACACCACAGCACACCAGTGACACGTTGATCAGTGCTTCCACACAGTAGATTTCATTCAGACACCACAGCACACCAGTGACACGTTGATCAGTGCTTCCACACAGTAGATGTGATTCAGGCACCACAGCAGGCCAGTGGAGATGGATATCTAT
>JADBJO010001086.1:352500-372500 GCA_016801955.1 Conus betulinus
AAAAATAAAAAAAAAAAAAAATGAACAAAGACCTCAATCATTGTCAAAATACCCAATAAAATAAGTATCCTTGATAAAAGTGAAGGAATGCTGGAATGAACTAAAGAATGAAGGAAACAAACAAAATAATGTGTTATACATTTTCATTTAGTTTTTGCATAACTTATAGAATAGACCAGAACAAATCAAGTCATTACATAGATAAATCTATCAAAGATGATTTAAAACCCACACAAACGGATTGATACACACTCAAACACTGATCAGTTAAGCAACACACACTCTCTCTCTCTCTCTCTCTCTCTCTCTCTCTCTCTCTCTCTCTCTCTCTCTCTCTCTCTCTCTCTCTCTCAAAGACACCAACAAAATACCAGAAGGAAAATACAGCTGTGAGCTAGCCCATATTCAATAATGATTCCTTTGATTGTAACTGCCCATGACACACTATTGTAAAGAGGAAAATTAAATACCACCCATGACAAAAAGTAGATACGGGAAAGGAGAACACGACGGGTGCTTTGCATGTAGACTTGACGACGAGTTGTGTTTAACCAGTGAATATATAACCTACAGATATGTGCAGCTGGGGTGGAAATATAACTATAAAAAAAAAAACACAAGCGTTTCAAATCCTTCTCAGTTGGGTTGTTATCTTATCTCAACTTCTCATTGAATTATAACTGTCAATTTGTTGCTATGTTTGTCCAGAAACAGATCGAGGGTCAAAACTCAGTGTTTGTATGCCTGCTCTCTCTCTCTCTCTCTCTCTCTCTCTCTCTCTCTCTCTCTCTCTCTCTCTCTCTCTCTCTCTCTCTCTCGTCTCTCTTATGTTTGTCTGACTCATATCTTTGGAAAGAGAGGGGGTTAGTTACCGCCAAGGACACAGACAAACAGAGTACAGGACAAGACACAATGCATTTCGACCTCTTGGGTCTTCTTTAGGCAAAACCAAATAACATTTAAGACAGTGAAAACAAAGAACAAGAAACCGCTTATATTCTCATATATTCAATATCTTTGACCTGCTTGTACTCTTCTTACCAGGCTACAGAGGAATCCTGCACATACCATTTCAATGTGAAGAAGGAATCACACACATACCATTTCAATGTGAAGAAGGAATCCCACACATACCATTTCAATGTGAAGAAGGAATCCCACACATACCATTTCAATGTGAAGAAGGAATCACACACATACCGTTTCAATGTGTGAAGAAGGAATCACACACATACCATTTCAATGTGAAGAAGGAATCACACACATACCGTTTCAATGTGAAGAAGGAATCACACACATATTTCAATGTGAAAGGAATCACACACATACCGTTTCAATGTGAAGAAGGAATCACACACATACCATTTCAATGTGAAGAAGGAATCACACACATACCATTTCAATGTGAAGAAGAAGGAATCACACACATACCATTTCAACATGTGAAGAAGGAATCACACACATACCATTTCAATGTGAAGAAGGAATCATTTCAATGTGAAGAAGGAATCCCACATACCACATCGCACACATACCATTTCAATGTGAAGAAGGAATCACACACATACCATTTCAATGTGAAGAAGGGACACATACCACACACATACCATTTCAATGTGTAGAAGAAGGAATCACACACATACCGTTTCTATGTGTAGAAGGAATCACACACAAAAGTTTCTAAGTGACAGCACAAGTGGCTTTCATTCTCAGTGCATGGACCAGCTGTTTTCCAGGCTGGACAAGATGTCCAACGTGAAGAGAAGGCATAGCAGCTTCCTCAGCTTTTGTCATGAAGAACTGCAAAAAAGGCACTGGGAAATAAGAATAATTGACTGCTGCCAGGAGATAAGTTTATTTCCTAGTGGGCTTAAAACGCTTGACACCCCAGTGGCTAGACAGAATTCTCATCTGACACGTCTTGTGAATGCTTCTCTATTGCTCCCCTTCCTGCTGCTGCTTTATTCGTGTCCAGTCCCCTTAATTTCATTGTCCATCAGTTCTTCCCGCACAACTGTGGGCATGGAAGTTGCTGTCTATGGCCATTTTGAATGGACAGAATGTTGCTGACGACGAGAAAGCGTTTGTCAGCAGAAATGAAGTCCAAAACCTTATGAAGGTGTGGCGAAAGATCAATCTGCGATGTCTTCTTAAAACTCCATCATTAGTGCGTGAAACAGGAGTAAACACAGAAATGAAAACAATGAAAGAAAAGATATCTTGTTCTAATGGGAGAAATTAATATTCATGATAAAAAGCGGGAAAGACAAGAAATGTATCAAAACTGGATATTGTTAGAGATCCTTTAAAACGTGTGAACATGTGTGACAGATGCAGATTTAATGCTGTTATCCCCTTGTCTCCTGTCTAAATTAGAAGTTTTTGTAAGTAAATACACATCAATAGTGTTGGTGATATGGGCTGTAGAACAGAGAAAGATATAAATATCACAAATCATCAGAATCAAGAAGAATGAATGCTGTCTCAGAGTTCTAGGTCTTTCTTAAAGAAAATTAGATTCTCTCGGCTTTCATCTTGTCTTGTCTCTTGACCTATTGGTTCTTCATCACAGTTATCTCTTTATCTGGGTCCTAATTTGTTTGTCTTGTGGTAGATATTTTGACGTGTCATTGTGTTACAATGGATATGATGGTGTGTTTATGTGTGTGTGTCAGTGTGCATGTTGGCATGTGCATGCACAGGGGTGTATATTATCATATATGCGTCGTGTGTATGTGTGTGTGTGTGTGTGTGTGTGTGTGTGTGTGTGTGTGTGTGTGTGTGTGTGTGTGTGTGTGTGTGTGTGTGTGTGTGTGTGTGTGTGTGTGTGTGTGAGAGAGAGAGAGAGAGAGAGAGAGAGAGAGAGAGAGATCTAAACATATGATGTCATCAAAATTTCAAATTAACTGGCAATGAAGGACATGTTGTTTTGTGCTTTATGGAAGAAACATAGCATTTTCTTTTCCAAATCGTGGTTAATGATAAGTAAACAATATCCATTTATGAATGTGCAAGCAAACCAGTCTGTATCAAGAAGTAATATTGTTTTCTTTCAAGTACATTGAGAAAGAATAAGTGTTATATATATTTTTTTGATTACTTTGATACAACTCAGTGTTACTTTTTTCTACTTACCTTTCTATATCTTCCAAAGAGCAGGCAATGGGAATTCTACTAACACACTGCACGTGGAAATGGCAATCTTTGTACGTCACAAAAAGTCATGTGATGTATAGACACATGTGGTACATGCAGATTCAAAGCTGGAATCTGCAAATATCCTCTCTTAATCGACAGGTTTAGCTGGGGTTACAGCGAAGCTTAGAGTTATTAACTTTGTGCTGGCTTAAAGGGTTTTAGAGACTTGATATACCACAAAAATGTCACAAAAAAGGGAAAGAGATCTCAGAGTTTCACATCGTTCGCAAAGCAGATGCTGTGTGTCCATACGTCACTCAGTCATGTATCTCAGTCCCTCTGCCCATCTGTCTAGCCGTCTGTCTCTCGTTTCTTTTTGTCTAACCAAACTGATCATTTTGACACTAGTGTCTTCTCATAATCACCAGGCTACATCTTATAGAGAAAACAAACAGTTTCAAAGTGAAGATGGCAAAAGAGGAGCGACAGGTCTGTAATTTCACCACCTTCAATGCCTGTGCATTGACTAGGTCCTTGCTTAAATGGACAAGATGGACCACGTGAAACGAAAACACGAAACAATGGCAACTATCTCACTGACAAGTCAGCTCTGGTCGCGAAGAACTGAGAAAGGCTCTGGCAAATTAGAATAATCGACGGCTGCACGGAGATAGGTTTTTGCCAGCAGGCATAAAACTCTTGAACACGCCAGAGGCTGGCTGGAATTCTTCTCATCTGTCACGTTCTGCGAATGCTTCTCTCTCGCTCTCCCACCTTCCGCTTTGTCCGTGCTCAATCCAATCAAGTTCATTGTCCGTCACCTTCTTCGGCGCAGCTCTAGGGATTCGCATTTCCTGTCCACTGCCGACATGTGTGGACAGTGTCCAGCTGGCAGAGAAGCAATTGTCAGCATTAATGAAATCGACAAGGTTGTCAAAAAGGAGAATTAGAAATGCCATGTCGGCGTTCTCTTTTTTTTTTTTTTTTTAAATATTTTGTAATTAAAGAACAGAGAAAAAAAAAAGGACAAATAAAAAGGAAAAAGGAGAAAAAAAAGAGAATCAATGTAGAAGCAGACAATCTATTCACACGAAAAACTGAAAAATTGATTAAGAAATAAATCAATATGCTTATAGACAAACGAAATATGCATCCATGAAAGAGGGTTTGAAAATGACAGAAAGACAAAAGGAATGAAAGAAGCTGAAAACTTCCAGATCCCTAATGGAAACACAGGAAGATTGCCTATTCTGGTTAAAACGAAGATAAGAGAAAAGGGAAAATGTGTTGAACTTGTAACACGCAGAATTGACCACCCACACATATAAATAAAGGCTTCACAAAAGATGGACCAGTCTGGCGAGTGTAGATCTAGATGGTAATCTCAGCTCTGAAGAAAAACTTTTTACCTGCACTCACTACTTTCTATAAGAACATGAGTAGGCATTCTGCTGCCTAAAATGGTATAGACAGGACATGCATTATAAATGCCACAAATTATCAGCAAAAGATGCCATGAATTATCAGAAAAGAAGTAAAAGAGACCCCTAGGTTGAATATCCACCTCAGTTGAGATGTTCTGCTGCCTAATTTCTTTGTTACGTCTCTCGGTTTGTGTTTCTGTGCGTCCATCTATTTTCTATTTCTCTTGGTCTGAATTACTTGATAATTTTGACCCTTCATTTCCTATCTTTTGAGAGAGAGAGAGAGAGAGAGAGAGAGAGAGAGAGAGAGAGAGAGAGAGAGAGAGAGAGACAGACAGACAGACAGACAGAGAGAGACAGAGAGAGAGAGAGAGAGAGAGAGAGAGAGAGAGAGATCACAATTTACTGGTGAAAAAGGCAACACTGAAGTGACACTCTAAAACCTGCTGGCCATCCCCGTTGGGGAATTTGACCAGCTGCCTGCTTAACTAGACAAGATGGCCCACATGAAGAGAAAAGAAATAAACAAATACCTGAATGTCAGATCAGCTCTCGTCCTGAAGGACTGGAGAAAATCAATAGGGAATTTTGATTATCGACAGCCGCTGGGACATAGGTTTTTGGCAGTGGGCAGAAAACTCTACACACGCCAGAGACTGGACAGAATTCTCGTTCTGGCACGTCTTGCGAATGCCACTGTCTCGCTCTGCCGCTTGCGGCTTTCTCCGTGTTCAATCCAATCAAGTTCATTGTCTGTCACTTCCTCCAGCACAGCTCTGGGGATTGGCATTTCCTGTCCGACATCACCATGTGTTGGCAGAATTTTGCTGGCAGGAAGTGTTTTCAGCATTAATGAAGTCGACAAGCTCGTCAAATACGAGAATTAAGAATGTCAAGTCAGCGTTGCGTGCTTTAAATTTCGTCATTAACGCCAAAATAGGGAAGGAAAGAAAGAGATAAGATGAGGTATGAACACGTACGGAGATCCTTGGGTCACAAAGCCGTGCGTCGTTAAAGGGGAGAGAACATCAAAGAAAAGAAAAGAATGTAAAAAAAAAAAAAAAAGCAATTAGATAAATACTTTTGTTTAAGTAGGGAACTGAATTGTCTTCCATGATTAAAAGTTAAAAGGGAAGATCAACGAGCATTTCACCCTCTGTAAATTATAAGCTGTGGATATCACCAAAGATGCAGTGACACGTAGACGTATCTTGCGGTGTCGATTTTGTTCTGTGATCACATCTTGTCTTTTAACTCTGAAATTCATTTACGGGCATGAACAACTATTGTGGCGACCACAAAGATTATGGAAAAAGGACAGAGACTTTAAATGCAAAGAATTTTCAGGAAAGAGGGAAAGGAGACCCCAGAAATGTGTATCTCTCTCTCAACTGAAATCTTCTCTTGCTCACTTGGAATGACATTTGGCACATGGCCCCTCTCAGGATCAGCTTCATTCTCAGATCTGCATATGATCTTCCGCCTCAAATGCAAACCTGGTGAAGTGGGGAAAAAAAAAACAGACGATCCTTCATGCCCCCTCTGCCATGCCAAAAAACAAACAGTGGAGCATATTCTTAGCTCATGTAAAGTAGCCCTGGCTCAAGGAAGGTACATATGGAGGCACAACCAAGTGCTCAAAGAGATTGTACAAGTAGTCTGGGCTAGTACCAACACCACAAAAGGGAAAATCAGGACTCCAAAGGCACCCGCAACATTCTTCACGGCAGGAGGCAGCGAATCATGACCAAGAACAACAGTGCCACTCGGAACATGCAGGCAGTCTGCTGGACGAGGCAGATGACTGGGAGTGCACTGCAGACCTCCCAGAATGGAAGAGTCACCCAGAGATCATCAGCAAGAGTGTGGCAGACCAGACATAGTAGTCCACTCTCAGTCAACCAAACAGCTGATCATGATCAAGATCACGGTGCCATATGAGAACAGAATGGAGGCAGCTCAAATCTACAAGACAAAAGTATGCTGATCTGGCAAAGAGCCTGAGGAGAGAAGGCTATCAGGTCAAAGTCCTCACTGCAGAAATTGGAGCTAGGGGGTTTGTGGGGAACGTCTGCATACAGCCTCATGAAACAGCTCTCATTTGCAGGGAGGGAAAAAAAACAGAGCCCTGAAAGCAATGGGCAGAAGCAGCAGAGAGGTGTTCAAGCTGGATCTGATCAAGGAGGAACAAAAGTGAACTTCATAAGGCTTAACTTTCCTACAAATACAGGTGTCCCAGTGGCTCAGTGGTTAGTGCGCGAGTCATTAAGTGGAAAATGAGCATGTCCAGAGGGGCATGGGTTCGAATCCCAGCCATGGCTTGCCCCAAGATGGGGAATAAAAGGGGCAGCAGAGGGACCGGGTGTGGCCCAACCCCCCTAGAGTGTCAGGAGATAAGGGCCGAAACACTTGCTTGAAGGGGGCTTCTCCTCGGAGGATTCTCTGCTGCCACGCTGTCCACGGTTTTCGTTCTACTGACTCACGTCTCTCGGTGTTTACGTCTGTACAATTGTCTCTTTCATTTGGTTTTTGTATAAGTCTAAATAAATTGACATTGTGTATCATGTTCATTTTACTAGGGAGAAAATCACCACCAGTTCAAGGTGAAGAAGGCAAAGATGAAATAACACCATTTAGTTGTTGTTGCTTAGGGTTCTATCAATATATTACACATTTTTCCTTCTTAATTTTTCACTATTACTTACGGTTGCAGCGCATTGTTCTTTGTTAAAGGTAGGATGTCGGTGTACGTTACCATGTAATTGTGTACCATGTTTAAATATAGTAAGCATTTAGTGATACTTTAGTAGAATAGTAACTGCAAGCAAAACGTTATCCAGCACGTTCGCTGTTGTAGAATAAAAAGTTGCCAGTGTAATCTCTCTCTCTCTCTCTCTCTCTCTCTCTCTCTCTCTCTCTCTCTCTCTCTCTCTCTCTCTCTGCATAGAAAACTGATCAGTCACAAGTTTTGTGTTTATGTACGTATGTACGAATGTATGTATGTATGTATGTATGTATGTATGTATGTATGTATATATATATATATATATATATATATATATATATATATATATATACATACATACATGTGTGTGTGTGTGTGTGTGTGTGTGTGTGTGTGTGTGTGTGTGTGTGAAAAGAAATACCTTACAAGAAAAGTTCGGTGAGTTCCCTTCAACTTAAAGTTTACTGAATGTTGACGAAGAGAGAGAAAATAGGGGAAGGGGGGGGGTCTGGGTCTGAAGTCGGAGAGAGTGGCGTAGCAGTGGCGAAAGCTGCTGTGAATCTCTGCACATGACACACTGACATATATAGATGATTTCTTTTAACCTGCTGTGATCCTCTAGACGAAACCCCAGTTAAAAGACAAGTATGAGGAAGAGGAAGGAATAGATGGAGAGCGAGGATTATGGAGAAAGAGGGTGCTTGAGGAGGTTAAAAAAAAAGAAAGATTGATTGATTGATTGATTGATTGAGAGAGAGAGAGAGAGAGAGAGAGAGAGAGAGAGAGAGAGAGAGAGAGACAAGAATTCACGCTGCTAGAATAGCGATAAATCATTGAAGTGTATAATCTAAATGCGTGAACAGCAGGCAGTAATGACCTGACCAGCTTCTCCACAAAATGTATGAGCTGAAGGAAAGAAAGATAAAATCCATTTATGCTTTTATACATGAGCCATTCACAGGTAGACCTACAGAAGAAGAGAGATACGAGACTTACTTAGTCACGTTTTGATCTTTGACCAGAGGTCCATATGCACTGTATATATTAACTGAGAGAGAGAGAGAGAGAGAGAGAGAGAGAGAGAGAGAGAGAGAGACAGACAGACAGACAGACAGACACACACACACACACACACACACACACACACACACACACACACACACACAGAGAGAGAGAGAGAGAGAGAGAGAGAGAGAGAGAGAGAGAGAGAGAGAGAACATTTAAAATTTAACTATCAACATGAAGATTTTGTCCACAATGTTAACCCACGGTCATTTACTTATCCTTCCTTGACAGTTGTATTCGGAGATCGGACAAAATATTAACTAGATTGTTTATTGGATAATATTAAGGCAATAGACAGTTGTATTCAGAACACGGATAAAATGTTAACTGCATTATTCATTGGATAACAGAGTCAACAAAGCGTGAAAATGTCATGGATCCACCCATCTTTTACTCCCATCGTACTTCTCCTTCCCACAATCCGAAAGTGTGATGAATGGATGCTGGAGGGTCATTCCCCAATCAACAAAAACCTTGATCCAAGACAACTCCATACTGGACTTAGTGCCATGTGGGGCGCCTTGGGTTGGTTTTGTCACGCCTCCCCATGGTCTCTGCGTGTGTGTGTGTGTTTTTTTTTCCGGTTTTCAACCTAAAGTCCATCACCCTTTTCATCATCCTACTCTACCCATTGTATGATACTTATGTGGACTTGTCCGGAGCCGGAACAGCTCAGTTGGTAGAGCGCCGGACTCGTAATCTTGGTGATCCTGGGGTTGCGGGTTCGAACCTCCGCCGGGCCGTTTCGGTACAGGGGGATTTTTTCCCCCGGAGTTAACATTGGTTCTGACTCCATTTCCCATACAGTCCTTCCAATGAGACTATAAACCGAGGTTCCGTGTGTGAACGCACGCATAACATCTTGCACACACGTAAAATCCCATCACCAACTTTCGGAAGAGTAGGCCAGTTTGGCCGTTGGTATGGATGACACGTTACACATAACATGCACCCTGCGTGAGAAATGGAAAGAATGAAGGAAGTAAGGAAAACGAGTGACCGATATTGAACGATACTGACGAGATGACACGGGAAACGACTGAATGAAGCGCCAGCTGGCAGCTCTTCAGTCGGCACTACCCAGGTAGGCAGCCCGTTGTGTAAACGAGTGTTGATTGTAAAGCGCTTAGAGCTTGGTCTCTAGCCGAGAATAGGCGCTATATAAGTATTCATTATTAGTATTTGTTATTGTTACTTAGTTAGTGGATCCTGTGACTTAAAAAACAGGAGTACTAAGGGTGCTGCACAGTCTTCTGTCTCAGCTAGATGGGACATATGTCCATCATCTTGCCTCAGCTGGTTAGGGCATAGAATTAGCTTAGCAGTTGTCTGGTCGTCGATCACACTCCATGTTTGCCGCCGGTAAATCTTCGACCTTCTTTTTGTGACAGCTGAATCCAGTGGAGAACCTAGTTTGGCATGTCATCTGCAAATTATGGACCTTACTGAAAACTGCCTAGCTTGTTCTCTCGTCGGCTTGTTACACACGTCATTGTGCCAATTGTTAAGTACACAGCGCTTTCTAGGCATTAACTTTTCTTTCTTGGCTGCATTTCATGTAGCTCACGTAGCACCCGTACAACAATGCTCAGAGTATTCCTTTGGTCTTCATACCTGCTGTTATGGTAACTTTTGTGTTGGCTTCCTTTCCGAGGTGAGTTCATGTATACGTTTCAATGTTGGAACACTTTTTTTGAACGGTAGTTGGATGGAGGTAACGGGGCTGTCTACACGTTTGTAGTTCAACCATATATGACTCAGATCTATAAATCAGATGTAATGAAGATCAATTTCTGTTCAAGGCGTTAAGTGCGCCATGATGCTTTTATCAGTAGCTTGTTCACGTATGTGCATGGTAATAAGAAGGATTTCCTTATTGTCACTAAGGTACTGTTGTGCGGAGAGATACCCACGAGGCTACGCAATACTGCCTCTCTAGTCCTCAGACTCCACCAAGATGTTCTGTTTGGAACTGTATTCTAAAGAGTGAGGGCGCAGATCAGGAAAGAGACTGAGGCTGCATAATCTTGGCAAGGTATTCGGATTGCAGAGATGTTTTCTACCATGAAAGCCGGTAGTCAGAAAACGTATGTGTGTGCAAAGCAACATGCTTCCAGAGTAAATCAATATATTCTACAATGTAGGAAAGAGACTTCAACAGTTCTCGAAGTCTGACAGTTGCTTTCAGCCATGGCTAAGCCGCCTTGTTTCTGTTGTTACTCACATTAAACATTGAAACCAGTCGTGCCAGGAAGTCTCTTTCTCTGCGTCTTCCACACCAGCAGCTGGTCTAAAACGAGGTATGTATCATTCACAGCAGATGTCTGCGATGTATCATCAGTCATCTAACACCCTTCGTCACATTTGATTTTCAAAAATCGGCGAGTGCATCCAGTGATTCCGCACAGCTAAAGCAAAAACGATGAAGTACTGCGTGTCAAAATCATCATGCAGATTAGGTCACGTCTCTGGCCCCATGTCCAGCCTGGAGATGAATCGCTGTGTCTTCACTTCATCCTGGTCTGTTTCATATTCGTAGAACTTCTCAGACTTTAATTTCCCGCCTTTTCACGCCGTCGTTATACTACAGTAAGCATAAACCGGATTTCTTATGATGTGAAGAAGATGACAGGAAGCCGAAAAGAATAACATTTACATGTGTCTGATATGTGTCTTCGCATCAGTACAAGGACCACCCTTTGGGCAACTGGATTACTGGGCAACTGGATTCCAGCCCCTAGCTGGAAAGAATCTCGGAGAAAGACAGATTCAATAACTGCTGCAGGAAAATGCGCAGGGGTAACAAATTGGTAGGAATTATTAATAGTTCTGAACATCCTGTCTGACACACGGCTACGACGTGTACAGTGTTATGTGTCCTGCGTTTTGTTGGCTCTCAGTTTTCACAAAGACAGTTCTACATCTGTGCTTCCAGCACCAGCTGCTGCACTTTCACTTCCTTATTATTGTTGACACAAGTGGGGAATCCAGTATCAGCAGTAAAGCAATCAACAGCCAGAAAAAATTCTCTACATGTTTTTTTCCCCATCAAAATGAAGAAACAGAGGGGAAAAGTAAGTCCAAGAGACTAAAATGAAGCAAATTGACGACCTGAATACATTACGGGGTTGAAGGCAGGCAGACGTGGGTGAGGGGGCTTACCTGTCGTCTTGGTTGCAAGTGAAACTTCCGTGGTCTACGAACTCTTCAACATTTAGGAACAACTGCTTGTTCATAAAGACGTCTGTGTAGTACGATGTTTACCAACAAAACGTTCAAGTATTACCAATTTGTCTTGTTCTGCTTGTTAGACCAGGTCCAGCTGTACTGTCACTGATTTAATGGACCATGTATCTGGATGAAGATGACATAATTCTGTTCATTGTTTTACAAACCCAAAGTCTTTCAATCGTTTCTTCTATCTCAGCGATATGGAGGACCAGTTCAAATGTTCACAAACAGAACAACTGGTGACACTGGTGGTTATAAAGTATGCAGAAGAAGAAATAAAAAAAGGAAAATAATAGAGTCTGTTACCCTTTTTTCCAGCTACCTTTTTATGAACTCCCGCAAAGTAGTGACAGTCAAGATTCCTGTATATTTACATCCCATTTTTATATTAAATCTCTGCAAATTTTGGCTAAAACATGTATAATTTGTATTTTCAAGGTAATAATTTGAAGTTTATTTCAACCACTATCATAAGATACTGAAACAACTTAATTTACATGGAAATATCATCATGCAGATTAGTCACGTCTCTGGCCCCATGTCCACACAAATATAGAAAGGAGGTTGAATGAAAATCAGTTAATGTTCAAGATGCAAAGTGCGCCATGTTTCGTTTTTTTAGGTAATGCGTGCTTGTATACATATGTGTGTATTCCGGTAATAAGAATAATTTTCCTCATTGTCACTAAGTAACTATTGATGCAGACAGATACCTGTGAGGCTGAGGACTGACCAAAGTAGTTTTACCAATGCCTTTATCTCCCTAGTCCTCAGAGTCTGCCCAGATGTTTTTTGTACAACTCCATTCTGAGGACAGAGGGTGCAGGTCTGAAGAACAGATACTGAGACAGCGTCATTATCGCAATATATGGATCACCGCGCACCAATAAGAACAGATACTGAGGCAGCGTCATTATCGCAATATATGGATCACCGCGCACCAATAAGAACAGATACTGAGGCAGCGTCATTATCGCAATATATGGATCACCGCGCACCAGTAAGAACAGATACTGAGGCAGCGTCATTATCGCAATATATGGATCACCGCGCACCAATAAGAACAGATACTGAGGCTGCGTCATTATCGCAATATATGGATCACCGCGCACCAATAACAACAGAACTGAGACAGGATTCATTATCACAATATATGGATCACCGCGCACCAATAAGAACAGATACTGAGGCTGCGTCATTATCGCAATATATGGATCACTGCGCACAATGAAATGTATACAGGATTCAAATGGTTGCTACCTTGAAGGCCAGTAGTCAGACAAGGTATGTATATGCAAAGCAACGTGCTTAAAGGAAGCAAATTAATGTATTTTACACGCAGAAAAGGTACTATAGCACTTGCCAAAGTTTTTGACAGTTACTTTCAGCAATGGCTGAGCTCCCTTGTTTCTGTTGTTAGCCAAGTTCTTTGTTAAACATTGCATCCCCTCTCATGCATATAAGCCCCTTTCTCTGTGTCCTTCACTCCAACAGCATGTGTAAGCCGGGGTCTCTATGATTCACATCACGATTCTTACAATGTGACACACAGCCAGTAAAGTCGCTCGGTCACTTTTGACTTGCAAAAATCGGCGAGTGAATCCACTGATGCCACACGGTTAAGAAAATGCCAGGTATCACGTGTCAAAATCACCAAGTAGATTAGAGTACGTCTCTGACCCCTGGCCCCAGCCCGTATGTGATTAGCTGTGTAGTGACTTCGTCCTGTTCCCTTTCATATTTATAGAAACTTAGACTTTTATTTCCCGCTTTTCCTTAGTTGTACCACAGTACACATAAACTTGTTTTTTTTTTTCTGGACTAAAGAAGGTGAGAGAAAGGTGGAGGAAAGTAACATTTGCATATATTTGATCATCATGGTCTTCATGTCAGCACAAGGACCAGCTGCCTGACCAGCTGGATTACTTCGTGTGACGAAGACTTGGGAACAGACAGGGGCAGGCTGTTGGCTGGAAAGAATCTGGGGGAGAGACAGTATCAATAACACTGCAGAAAAATGTGTATGGGTGACAGAAAGTTAGGAATTATTCATACTTCCGAAAATTCTCTCTGTTTGACAAATGATGATCACATGCACAGCAGTCTATCTCCTGTTGTTTTGGAGCTTTCCATATTGCAAAGGCCATTCTTCATCTGCGCATCCAGCACCGGTTGCCGCTCTTTCATTTCCCTATCATTGTTGACATGAAAGGAAAAGCAAGCATCAGCAGAAAAAAAGCAATCGACAGCTAGAACAAATTTCCCACATGCTTTTTGCCAGGATGAATGAATAGAAGAAAGAGCTGCATCTGAACAATATAAATGAATTGAACAGACAAGCTAATATATTACGAGGGTAGAAGGCAGACGGATGTGGAGTGAAGTGGCGGGGATGGGAGTGTGGTAGACATGACACATAAAAGCTTTTCGTGCACGATCTCCGTCAAGTGGAGAGCTCTGCTTCCAAAAAGAGACTTTGATTTTCATGCATGTTAGATCAGTGCAGACAAATATTCATGACTGGCCAGAGATGGATGGAGACTCTGCGGTATATCACGTCAAGCCGAGATTTATAGTAGGGTGTAGATCCAGAGCTGTCATCCCGACATCTCCTGTCGTCAATCCCTGTGATGACTGGAAACCGCCTTGAGGTAATGGGAACACACTTTGTTGTCGTCAGTCCTGTAATGTATGCGACAGACCTTGAGGTAATGGGAAAGACTTTGTTGTCGTCAGTCCATGTGATGTATGCGACAGACCAGGGACTTGTTGTCGTCAGTCCTGTAATGTATGGGAGCAGACTTTGAGGTAATGGGAACCACTTTGTTGTCGTCAGTCCTGTAATGTATGGGAGCAGACTTTGAGGTAATGGGAAAGACTTTGTTGTCGTCAGTCCTGTAATGTATGGGAGCAGACCTTGAGGTAATGGGAACCACTTTGTTGTCGTCAGTCCTGTAATGTATGGGAGCAGACCTTGAGGTAATGGGAACCACCACTTTGTTGTCGTCAGTCCTGTAATGTATGGGAGCAGACCTTGAGGTAATGGGAACCACTTTGTTGTCGTCAGTCCTGTAATTTATGGGAGCAGACCTTGAGGTAATGGGAACCACTTTGTTGTCGTCAGTCCCTGTAATGTATGGGAGCAGACCTTGAGGTAATGGGAACCACTTTGTTGTCGTCAGTCCTGTAATGTATGGGAGCAGACCTTGAGGTAATGGGAACCACTTTGTTTGTCGTCAGTCCCTGTAATGTATGGGAGCAGACCTTGAGGTAATGGGAACCACTTTGTTGTCGTCAGTCCTGTAATGTATGGGAGCAGACCTTGAGGTAATGGGAACCACTTTGTTGTCGTCAGTCCTGTAATGTATGGGGAGCAGACCTTGAGGTAATGGGAACCACTTTGTTGTCGTCAATCTGTAATGTATGGGAGCAGACCTTGAGGTAATGGGAACCACTTTGTTGTCGTCAGTCCTGTAATGTATGGGAGCAGACCTTGAGGTAATGGGAACCCCTTTGTTGTCGTCAGTCCCTGTAATGTATGGGAGCAGACCTTGAGGTAATGGGAACCACTTTGTTGTCGTCAGTCCTGTAATGTATGGGAGCAGACCTTGAGGTAATGGGAACCACTTTGTTGTCGTCAGTCCCTGTAATGTATGGGCAGACCTTGAGGTAATGGGAACCACTTTGTTGTCGTCAGTCCTGTAATGTATGGGAGCAGACCTTGAGGTAATGGGAACCACTTTGTTGTCGTCAGTCCTGTAATGTATGGGAGCAGACCTTGAGGTAATGGGAACCACTTTGTTGTCGTCAGTCCTGTAATGTATGGGAGCAGACCTTGAGGTAATGGGAAAGACTTTGTTGTCGTCAGTCCTGTAATGTATGGGGAGCAGACCTTGAGGTAATGGGAACCACTTTGTTGTCGTCAACCCTGTGATATATAGGACCTACCTTGAGGTATCGGAAAAACTCTCTTGTTGTCGTCAATCCATGTGATATATAGGACCAGACCTTGTGGCAATGGGAAACACTGTGTTGTCGTCAACCCTGTGATATATAGGACCAGACCTTGTGGCAATGGGAAACGCTTTTGTTGTCGTCAACCCTATGATATATAGGACCAGATCTTGAGGTAATGGGAAACACTGTTGCGTAAGTGTGAGTCTGTCATCCCCCCTACGTGCTGCCTCTCCATCTTTGTCTGTCTCTTGTCTGCTTGCTGTCTCAATTTTTTTTCTGTGTCATTCCCTCTGTCTGTGCCTTTCTCTATAGTCTGTACCTGTCTCTGTCTCTCTTTGTCTGTCTGTCTGTACTTCTGTCAGTCTGTCCCTTCTGTCCCTCTGTCTGTCTTTTCTCTGTAACTGTCTCTCTGTCTGTCTGTCTGTTGCTCTGAAGCGTCTCTCTTTCTCTGTAATCTGTCCTCTCTGTCTGTCTGTCTGTTGGGTGCGGTCTCTCTCTCTCTCTCTCTCTCTCTTCTGGCTCTCTCTCTCTCTCTCTCTCTCTCTCTCCCTCTCTCTCTCTCTGTCTGTCTGTCTCTCTCTATCGGTCTCTCTCTAGTCTCTCTGTCTCTGTCTCTCTCTGTCTTTCTCTCTCTCTCTCTCTCTCTCTCTCATATGTAGCATATATAGCGCGCGCGCGCGTGTGTGTGTGTGTGTGTGTTTGTGTGTGTGTGTGTGTGTGTGTGTGTGTGTGTGTGTGTGTGTGTGTGTGCGCGTGCGTGTGGGCGCGCGCGCGCGAGCGAGCGGGCGCGGGCGCTTGTGTGTTTATCAGAATGCACGTACGTGCGTGCGTAGATATATGCGTGTATGTGTGTGTGCGCGCACACGCATACGTGCGTGTGTGCATGCTTTTGTGATAAATATTTGCGAGGATTGTGAGTGGAATCTGAAACCGTGTGCTTGCTCAGCAGTATTAAACGGTTACTGATGTCAGTCGGCAAATGTAATGTCGAGTGACGAATGATTTCCAAACCATTCGCACAATGACGCTTCTGACAGCAAAACTCGTTTCTCAGCACTGTTATTACATTACCTTGCTAAGGAAGCGCGTGGTTCGCGCAGATAGTCTTTTACTACACAGTGATTTTACTTATACAGAGGGGTCCTTTTGTGTGCTGTTGATACAGTTTGGCTTGAGAGAATTATTATTTTTTGTCGAGATTTGGAAGAAATGACTGGGAAGAACCGACAGTGATTTTGTTTAGTCTCATCTGACCGAGATTTAAGCTGTTCTTTTAGCATAGCTATTTTAAAAGCTATCATTAACGTTTAAGACTTTGTAGCTGGGTTTGTTTGTTCTATAAAGAAATGTGTTCTTTTTAGGTGTTGAGCACCAAATGTAATTTTGACACAAAGAAGAGAAAACGCCTGTGTCACTGGTAGTGTGTCACGGGGGTCTTGGTGACCTCGTTACCGCGCGGGATAAAAAGTGCAAAGTTGCGTTAACTGTGCCTGTTTTGCATCAAGCTTGCTGGCGACACAAGATGTGTAAAATGAAAAATTCTTTTTTCCCGTGCAAGAGCAGTCTCTCAAGTGAGTTTTATGCCCCTTTGGCTGTTTGTGTCAGCCCTTTTCTCACCATGCCACCACGAAGAAAACTTAGCACCTTTGACAAAACCAGGGCGATTGCGTGGATACAAGATGGCATTGCAAAGGCTGAAGTGGCGCGACGACTTGGTGTGCATCATTCAGTTATTGTTAGACTGAATCAGCGTTTTTAGGGCGACCAACAGCGTTGAAGAGAGGCCACGGTCAGGTCGGCCTAGGCAGTCACTACTCCCAGAAAGATCGTTTCTCGAGAGGCAGGCCCTACTGCAGCGGGCGACCACTTCCACCAGCATCGAAAGCCTTCATCCTCGTCAAGCGAGAGAGCGGGCATACCAGAGATCTTCATCCCAGCCGTTCAAGCCATAGAAACCGTCTTCACCACTTCGGCCTCAGATCACGTCGCCCAGCTGTTCGACCACGACTGCTAGCAGCCCATAGGCTGGCTCGCCGAGCTTTCTGCCATCGTCAGTGAGATGGAACCAACAACAGTGGTCCCAGGTCCTCTTTCAGAGAGATCGCGGTTTAGTCTTGAACACAATGACGGCGCCGAACTAGAGTTTGAGAGTGTTGATGAACGTTACATTGATGCCAGCTGTTCGCCAGACCAGGGCCTTTGGGGGAGGATCTGTTATGGTATGGGGTGCCTTCAGCCTCCACCACAAGACACCACTCTACCATATGATGGAAACCTCACAGGCATCTGCTATCGGGATGAAATCCTGGCGCCTTTCGTTGTTCCGACCATGCAACGGATAGGACCCATGGCAGTCTTCCAAGACGACAATGCTCGGCCACATAGGGCCCGGGTGGCCGAAACTTCATTGTGCAGGCCGGCATCAATAGGATGATCTTCCCGGCGTATAGTCCCGACTCCCGACCTCAATGGGAGGTAGAGTCCAATGATCCAGAGAGATGAGAGAGAGATATGAGGATGGGGATGATGAGGGGGGACGTGTGAGAAGAGAACCATCCACCTCCCAGAGACCGCCAGGATCTCTTCCAAATGCCAACTTGAATGGCAGAGATCCCTCAGAGGGTCATCAGAACACTGGTCAACTCGATGAGGAGTCGCTGCGTGGAATGTCTCGCCAATGGCGGTGGCCACACCCACTATTGAAATGATTTTGTGAACTGAACAGATTTTGCGAACTTTGATTTCGACCCATCCTCTGTTTAATTGTCTGTAAATCAACAACCGTTCATTCGATCCCATGAAATTCATGTACGTGGAACAAGATAATGAATTAAATCTGTCCCAATTTCAAAATCGTGGCTTTTATATTTTGGAAATTATGCGGGTACATGTAAACTGTGCTTAACTTTGTGTGACTAGTATATGAGCCACTTCCATCCAGAACGGAGGGCAGGAGGAGAGGAGCAGGTGTCTGACAACGTTTTGAACTGCCACTACTGGTCCGTCTGCAATTTGCATATTCTTTGGGGGGGGGGGAGAGAGAGAGAGAGAGAGAGAGAGAGAGAGAGAGAGAGAGAGAGAGAGAGAGAGGGGGGGAGAGAGATCCAACATTGTCACTTTCCCCAGAATGTTGACCCACATACATACATTTAACTGTCGTGGCGCACTGTAAAAGACCTTTTAATTCAGTGTACTAGAGGATATGAACTAGATTTAATTATTGGATGATTCGAAGCAGTAAATGTGTCTGTATGTGAAAGTCATGGTCGTAACGGGCAAAAACATTAACAGGCCCCTCTTTCCAACCCTCCACCCATTTCGTCCCTTCACCCTCTTCACCTCCCCTCCTCAAGGTCCGAATCTTTGATGAAAAGATTATTAGGGCTAATTCCCCAATCAATACCTCATCTAAGGCAACCGTTCCTGTTATGTGTGCTATCTTCAACCTCCCAGCATCCCTGTTGACTGCTCCTGAAGCTAGTCAGTTCCATCTCGGATTGATTGCAATGTTCAGATTTCTGCTTTTATTTTGGCCATGATCCTCTTGCTGTGCATGTGTGGTTTTCTGGTGTTTCTGAATAAATTTTCTGCCCTTCCCATTGTTCTTCTCAAACAGCTTGTAATGCTTAGCTAGTCTGACTTTGTGTATGCTATTATTAGGAAACGCATCATTTAGTCAAGGAGATTCATGTTCATTTTAGTCATTTTTGGCACGTGACTTCAACGGCAGCCGATCACTCACAACGGCAGCTCTCTCTCTCTCTCTCTCTCTCTCTCTCTCTCTCTCTCTCTCTCTCTCTCTCTCTCTCTCTCTCTCTCTCTCTCTCTCGACTCTCGTAGATTATGCACTATTATCTATGTTTTGCCGTCAGTTGATCCTTGACTTTCCTCTTTTTGTGACAGACAGACTTAATTGAAGAAAACTGGTTGTCATTTCTTGACATGGGGGGGGGGGGGGGGGGGGGGGGGGGGGGATTATTACCTATTGTTTTGCTATTTCAGCTATCTGTCTCCTGAACTCCCCCCAGTGTGACAGGACCACTCCCCCTATTTTTTCTAATTGATTCAAACTCCTAACATTTGGAACTCAATAATTTTCTTCTGAAACAGTTACAATTTGCATTTTAGTTATACTGGTTCCCGTGCTTGTTTATTTAATCAAACTTCTAATACTTGTAGCTAGATGATGTTCTTCTGAAACAATTATGATTTTCACTTTTATTTCACTGTTTTAAAGTATTTTCAACCAGTGACTTCAAAGAATACTTGAGATGCTGTATAGGAGAGAGCAGTCATATACCTCTCAAATACAAAAATGAGATTAAATGAAAATGTATTCCCGGACCAAACTGTTAACAAATGTGCGACTTTGCTTATCTACGCAGTGTGTGCCTGATACATGAGCGTGCATGCGTAGTAACAAGAAGTTTTCCTTATCATCACGGAGTAAATGTTGATGT
>JADBJO010001086.1:377500-387500 GCA_016801955.1 Conus betulinus
TGGATGGGAGGCCGACCCAGAGGAGAGTCCATTGGTGCAGAACGGGGATGAGAAATGGATGGGGTGTGCGGGGAGGTGAGAGGGTTTGGGCTGACAAGGAAATAGAGGTGGGGTAGAGATTACTAAGTGATATCATACAGGAATTGGGTTTAAAACAGGCACAATACAACTCCATTGAAGTGACTCTGCAGCCGTGCAGCATCTCGTCCAATGGGTTACTTTATGGCAACCTGGTATCGTTCCCTGGAGGAATGCCGCTGAGAGACAGGGACGCTGAGAGGACAACGCCAACAGTAAAATCAGCACTGAGGTTGTATTTGAGTTGTAGAAGTAGAGTTGGAGTCTCTAGGAAAACGTGCTGCACTGAATCATTCCCAGCTGGTTGTATGTGTGTCGCCCTGCTGGTTTGTGAACTCTCCAACATCTTCGAGTATGTCCTGGTCCACAAAGATATCTGTGCAGGGAGACATTTGCATATAGAATGTTATCACTATCGATTGTTACTGTACTAAATGATATTTTCATCTATGTGCTGGAGAGATCTTATTTCAGTGTTCTAGATGATAAGAAAGTAAAGAAAAGTAACATTTGCTTTTATCTTATAGTCACTGTTTTCACGTCAGCACAGGGCCAGTTGTCTGTGCATCTGCATTACTTGGTGTGGAGAAGACTTGGGAACAGCCAAGGGCAGGCTCTTGAGCTGGAACAAATATGGAGAGAGATTGAATCAAGAGCCTCTGTAGGAAAGTGCAGATGGTAGAGATATGAAATGCTAAAGGTTCGGGAGATTCTGTCGGTTTGACGTAGGCCTACCAAATGTTTTCCTGTTGTTGTTTTTTTTTCCGCTTTTCTGTTTCACGAAGGCTATTTTTCATTTCTGCACCCAACACCAGTCAGTTCCTTACCATTGTTGACATAACTTGAAATTCTGGCGTCAACAGAAAAATGATTGATGGCTGTAAGAAAAGCCCCTCACGTGCTTCTCAACAAGATGGAAGAAAAGAACAAAATGGTGGGTCCCAACAAATAAAGTGAATGAAACAGATATCCAGAATACTTGATGCGGGTGAGGGAAAGAAGATGAGGGAGAGAGGGCGGGGAGGAGTTTGAATAGCGTGGATGCAGTGGACACGTGACAAAAAAAACCTCTGCATCAACGATCTTAGACAGGTGAAGGGCAGGGCCTCCAAAAAGTGGATTTAATGTTCATGCACAGCAGAGCGGTGGAGATGACCATTCATGGCTGGCCAGGAACAACAAGAAGCTGAGCTGAGATCCTGTGAAAGGACGAGATTTACTGGGAGTTGCAGTTCCAGTCCTGTCCTGTCACCTCCTGTCACCTCCTGTCCAGTCCTGCCACCTCCTCACTTCCTGTCTGAATTCCCTGTGGTGAGCGGGATTTGAACTTTCAAATAATGGGAAAGGAGTACCTAAGGGATAAGTGCATCTTTGTCTGTCTGTAAGACTGTCCGCATGTCTATCTGTCTGTCTGTCTGTCCCCCCCCCCCCCCACTCTCTCTCATCTCTCTCTCTCTCTCTCTCTCTCTCTCTCTCTTTCTCTCTCTCTCTCGTGTGTGTGTGTGTGTGTGTGTGTGTGTGTGTGTGTGTGTGTGTGTGTGTGTGTGTATGCACGCGCCCGCGCGCACGTGTGCGTGCGTGATGTTTACGCGCGCGCTGTGCACGCTTGTGTGTGTCTGTTTTTTGTTTTGTTTTGTTTTTTTTTGTTTTTTGTTTTTTTTTTTTTTGCTTGTTTGTGTGACTGCACGTGTGTAGGCAGTGTGTCACATGACTTTTTGCTGGCTGCTGAAAGAATTATGAGCCTATGTCCTCTCTCATCAGCATATAATCAATAATGGATATGCTTTTTTCGGCAAGCAGAGCAAATGACGAAAGGTTTCCTTGCTATTCGTGCAACGTCATCTCTATCAGAACCCGTTCTATGCACACTTACTATATTACTTGACTCGGATTAGAGGATGTAAATTAGTTATTTTCTTTTGAGCTGCTTTTAATAAGCTCCCACAAGTCGTGACAATGATAGTTCCTGTATATCTTAATCCGATTTCAATTATAAAAAACTTTTTTTTTTTTTTTTTGCGTAAAACGATTATAATCAGTATTTTTGTTATTCTAACCTCAGTCAGTTTCAATCATTTATTTGACGGTTGTTAAATGTGACAATTGCAAACATCAATGGCTTGGCTACCTTGCGTATTTTGTCATCACGTTCTTTCTTAAACATTGAAATTTGTCGTACCATTGAATCCTTTTCTCTGTGGTATCACACAACACAAAAACGCACGTGCAAATTCTGATCTGGGACTTTCTACTACAATACCTGCGAATAACACTAAACTAATCTACTATGCAGAATACATTGTAGAGTAAATTCTTTTGATTCCACAGAGTTAAGAACAGATTAGGCACCACACGGAGAAATCATCATGAGATCAGATCACGTCCCCGGCACCGTGGCCCAGCCTGTCGTCTGTACTTTCTTCCTGCCCCAGTCCCTCATAGTCATAGTACCGCTCAGACTATTTTGACAACCTTCAGTGTGCGTACAACCCCGGAGTCCTTTCCTTCAGCAAAGATGAAAGTGAAAAGTGAAAGGAAGGATACATTTGCATGCATTTGATGGTCATCACGTCAGCACAAAGACCAACTGTTTGGGCAACTGGATTACTTTGTGTAAAGATGACTTTGGAACAGCCAGGTACAGGCTCTTAGGCTGGAAGAAATCTCGGAGAGAGAGAGAGAGAGAGAGAGAGAGAGAGAGAGAGAGAGAGAATCAATAACTGCCGCAGGAAAATGCGTATGGGTGACAACGTGGTAGGAATAAGCAACAGTTCATAAGATTCTCCATGTTTTAACATAGATCTACCACGTATGTAGTGATTTGTCTTCCGCTCCATTGTCCACTGTCTATTTCACAAAGATTAATCCTCGTCTGGGCATTCGGCACCGGGCAATGCGCTTCCATATTTTGATTACTGATGATAGAGGATCAACAGCTAAAAACAAAAATTCCTCATACGCTTCTCATCAAAGTGGTGGAAAGAAAAAAAAAATGCTGCATCCGATTAGATAAAAACGAATCAAATAGACAAACCTAGTATTTGACGGGAGCGGGAAGGAAAGGTGAAGGAGAGGGAGGGAAACGGGTAGGTGGGGTGAGGTGATAGTGGACATGTGATTAAAAAGAAGCTGCACATGAAGGAATTCGGTTAACTGGCGGGCTGTGCTTCCAAAAAGTGGATTCAATGTTCATGCAGAGCCGAGCAGAGAAGATGAATATTCATGGCTGGTCTGAGATAGGCAGAGGCTACGCTGAGATCCCGTGAGATTTGTCGTGGGATGCAGATCCACTCCTCTTGTCTTATTTCCCTGATGTGAGCAGGACGTGAACCTTGAAGTCATGAGAATGCAGAAACTATGGGACACGTGAAGTCTGTTCGTCACCAGTTATGCTGTCTGTCTGTCTGTCTGTCTGTCTGTCTGTCTGTCTCTCTCTCTTCTCTCTCTCTCTCTCTCTCTCTCTCTCTCTCTCTCTCTCTCTCTCACACACACACACACACACACCCACACACACACACACACACACACACACACGCGCGCGCGCGCGCGCGCGCGCGCGCGTGCATGCACATGTGTGCATATTTCTCAGCACTGCTACTACATCACTCTCACCCAGATGCTTATACTCCACACCAATGTTCTTCTCCCTGCTCAGTGATTTTTTTTAATTGCTTCTGCTGGCGAATCATTTTCAGGTTTAAGTGGTAACAGTTGGATTCTTCTGTACGTCAGAAAAAAGATGGTTAGACTCTTTAGGAAAGCATAGGAAAGGATGATATTGTTAGCTCACGTAACTAAAGATTTGATCAATGCATTTTAGCTCACAATACAAGATCAAATAAATCAGCAACAATTAAGACTGAATTGTCAACGGTTTAGTTGGGGAAGTAATATGTCAAGAGGGAAGTTCGCTGACGCTTCTTTCGGTTTTACCTTCGCGATTGAAGAATTACAGGGTGAGGTCTGAAGTCAGAGAGTTGCGTGATTCTGTGCTCATGACACACTGACAGTTATGAATGATTCCTTTTAACCTGCTGTGATCCTATAGATGGAAGTCAATATAAATAAGACGGAGTGAAAATGAAAAAGGAGAGATGGAGTGAGAAGATGTTGAGAGGGACATGGCGAGCATGTGGTATGTACAGAGAGAGAGAGAGTGATTGAGAGAGAGAGAGAGAGAGAGAGAGAGAGAGAGAGAGAGAGAGAGAGGAGAGGCGGATTCCCCAATCCACATTAGCCAAATAGGAGTAAGTCATCTTGAGAGGTATACGTTAAGTTTGTCCACAGGAAGGTGTAGAGAATCTGATCAATATTTGTACAAAATGTATGAGGTGAGCGAAAGAAGGACCGCATTTCTATCTCGGGATTTTAAAATATATATCAAGATGGCTACGAGTAACACAACTCCATCTCATGCGTTCGGTCACATTGAACTCTCAGAACAAGAATCCTTTGATACCACAGACTAAGAAAAGATGAGGTAACCACGTGTCAGAATCATCATGCAGATTAGGTCACGTCCCTGGCCCCCAGGCCCCAGCCTGTAAATGAAAAGCTGTATCTTCACTCCCCTCCCGTCCCTGTCTTGCTTGTCCTTCGTTCTTACTCCTCAGCTGTACCACAGAGTGCGTCAAGTGGATTTTTCTTCTGAGGGAAAGAAGATGAGGGGAAGGTGACAGAAAGGAACATTTGCATTTATCTGATAGTCACCGTCTTCACGTCCGCACAAGGACCTTCCTGGCAACTGGATTACTTCGTGTGATGAAGACTTGAGAACAGCCAGGGACAGAGTCTGAGGCTTAAGGGGAGGGAGAGAGAGAGAGAGAGAGAGAGAGAGAGAGAGAGAGAGAGAGAGAGAGAAGAGAGAGAGAGACAGCAGAGACAGAGAGAAAGAGAGAGAGAGAGAGAGAATCACAGAGAGAGAGAGAGAGAGAGAGAGAGAGAGAGAGAGAGAGAGAGAGAGAGAGAGAGAGAGAGAGAGAGAATAGCACTATGCACTGCAAGCAATTGCTTACACGGTTTGACATACGTCTACCATGTATTTAGTGGTCCGCCTCCTGCTGCCTTATCTGCATCTCACTTTACAAAAAAAAATATTCTTCGTCTCTGCATCCAGCAACAAGCGCTGCGCTTACACATTTTGCCATCATTGTTGAAGAGTGAAGGGTAGAGCTCCAACAGGAAAGCGATCGACAGCTCAAAGAAAAGTTTTCTCACATGCCTATCTTCAAGATGGATGAGAAGAAGGAAAATACTGACTCCAAACAAATAATGTAAATGAAATAGACAATCCGACTACACGACAGGAGTGGAAGGAGGGAGGATGAGGGTGAGAGCGAGGAAGGTGGAAAGGAAGGAAGAGTGCCGTGCACAAGAGGCAAAAAAAACCTCTGCATCAACGATTTCGAGCAAGTTAAGAGCTGTGCTGTGCTTCCAAAAAGTGGATTTTATTTTCATGCACAGCAAAGCAGTGGATACGAGTATACGTGGCTGGTCAGAGACGGATGCAGACTCGACAGAGATGCAGTGAAGTGGTGAGATGCATGGTGGGCTGTAGACCCAGTGCTGTCATTGCCAGTGAAGTGGTGAGATGCATGGTGGGCTGTAGACCCAGTGCTGTCATTGCCAGTGAAGTGGTGAGATACATGGTGGGCTGTAGACCCAGTGCTGTCATTGCCAGTGAAGTGGTGAGATACATGGTGGGCTGTAGACCCAGTGCTGTCATTGCCAGTGAAGTGGTGAGATACATGGGGTGGGCTGTAGACCCAGTGTTGTCATTGCCAGGGGTGTGGGGACGCCAGCCTTTGAGTCACGGGAAAGGAGAACCTATTGGATCAGGGGGTTTCTGTCCATCACCAATGCCTGTCTGTCTGTCTGTCTGTCTGTCTGTCTGTCTGTCTGTCTGTCTGTCTCTCTCTCTCTCTCTCTCTCTCTCTCTCTCTCTCTCTCTCTCTCTCTCTCTCTCTCTCTCTCGTCTCTCTCTCTCTCTGTGTGTGTGTGTGTGTGGTGTGTGTGTGTGCGTGCGCGCGTGTGTGTGTGTGTGTGTGTGTGTGTGTGTGTGTGTGTGTGTGTGTGTGTGTGTGTGTGTGTGTGTGCGTGTGTGTGTGTATGTGTGTGTGTGTGTGTGTGTGTGTGTGTGTGTGTGTGTGTGTGTGTGTAAATATTACCTATAAAATCATTTTGGTGGTGCGCTAACACTGATATTTAAAATGTCTTTAGATTTCTGCCTTCGGTCGCCTCCCTTTGCAACTAGATATAAAATCAAAGCTCGCACTGATAGTTGGAGTTTTCACCATCGTCTTGATTTTTCTGTTCGGTTTCATCTCACTTTCTGATCCGTGCTTGAGCACCAACACAAACATGCACATGTCTGAATTATGTGCATATGTGTATCTCTTTACTTGTTTTTGAAATTACCGTCCTTTAGCAGAAATATAAGAGCTGAAATCACTTTTTTGTAAAAGTAACAGCACATGAAAAAAAAAAAAAAAAAGATCTCTTCACAAAACGCCTGTGAAGTATGCAAAGGAAACCGACAGAGAAAAAAACGAAACTCAAGATTGTGAACAGAACGCTTCAACTTCAGCTCTAAACGGCTCTTGACAGCACCAGCCAATCTGCTTAATGTCTCCTCTGTAGATGGAAACTGGGAGTAGAGCCAGTGCAAAAAGCAAAGAAAACAAAGAAAGGAAGACCAAGTATAGAATGGGCAGCCACTGAGCATTGCAGCGCAGTGCTGAAAAGACAAAGCCTGGGTGTCAGAATAGAGTGGAGATGATCAGGAGAATATGCAGTGAAATGTACCAGGTCACGATGCAAATATCCAAAGCATGCAGTGAAATGTGCCGGGTCACGATGCAAATATCCAAAGCAGCTGTTCCTGATGTGAATGCCAGCATTGTTTTGCAACACCACTGTGTTCTCCTAGGCCTTCTGTTAGGTAAATAACACAACATTGCATCATATTGTGTTGTATTGGACTTTACTGCATGTATTTTATTGTATTGTGTTCTATAATTTTATCATCACAAGCAATTAATCGTATCTTACCCCATTCATTTCTTTTCTTGTACAGCTAGACCTTCCTACCACATTGGACTGGATTTTCTTTGAGTACGATTTTACTGTTGACATTTTTTGCTAAAATAAAATCTCTTACATATGCATCGAAGATCGCTTTGTATGTTTAGCACAGTGAAGAAATGCTCAGAATATTATGCTGTGTGAGACGATAGGTCAGAGAGCAGATGGACGGGGGAGAGACACAGGCAGATACACACAAAGGTATGGCAAATCATAAGCCTGGAAACACCACCACAATTATTGAATGTTCAGGAAAAGGATATTATCTCTTGTTCATCTTTACTGTCATGTCCAGTAAATGTTGGTTGTCATCACTAGAGTAGACTAAATGCGACACTGGAAGGAAGGTTGCAGGAGATGTTGCAAGTGGAGAAAGTGTTTTCTACTGCAGGAGATGTTGCAAATGAAGAAAGTCTTTTCTACAACAGTCAAAGTAACGATAATCCTCTCTTCCTCCTCCTTTTCCACCCCTGTGTGGTGGACGACCATGATAAGAAGATAAGTCAGACGAATTCCCTCAATCAGTGCAAGAGCTGAGCTGAGACACCGCTTTGTTGTGGTGTGTGCTCTCTTCATCCTCCTCCAGCATTACTGTTGATTGGCCCGAAAGCTACCCAGCTCCATTCCAGACTGACTGCTATGTGCTGTCCCTCACGTTCCTCCTCATGCTCTCCACTCTTACCACCCCCAACCCCAGCTCCACCGCGCCTTCTCTTCTCGGCTTTGGTATGGTATACTCTTCTGCACAGATTTTCCGGACAGTGTGTTACGTCTGTCGTGTTTCTGCTTGCCCCACCTTCCCCGCCCTGTCAGCTACTTCTGACTTGATTTGTTTCTGTCTGTCTGTTTTGAGAAAGCTGTTTGTATTGTATGTTTTATTTCATAGCACTATGCTTTGAGTTAGCTGTTTGTATTTTATGTTATGACTTTGTTAGCTGATGATAAGCACTAGGGATGATAAAGATAACGTGTTCCATTTGGTCAGACATTTCATTACACTACTATATTCTGTTATTATTTACAAAACAGAAATCATGGCAACTGCTTGCATGTCAATTAAAAAAAAAGGTCTATGCTGAGACCCGTGACGGCGTGTTTGTTCTGTTCCTGGCGTATTTCTAGACACATGAAACCAGTGCAATGTACCCAAACAGGACTCTTGCGTTCTGTTCAAAGATCGCATGTGAAAGAAGAGAAATAAAAATCGGCATATGTAAAAAGTGAAGTTTTTATTTGTCTAAGCATCACTGAGGTTTGGTAGGTTCAGTCTGCAATGGTTTGGCTGCCTTGTTTCTATCATTTCCAGATTCTGTTGCTCACCCATTGCAACGTACTGAACCCATAAAGCAGCGTGCATGGTTCCTGACGGCCTAAATGTATGGGACTTGAGCTCAGCTGGTGTCCACGATTCTTCCCTGCTGCCACTTGGACAAACTCTGTGTGTGTGTGTGTGTGTGTGTGTGTGTGTGTGTGTGTGTGTGTGTGTATGTGTGTGTGTGTGTGCGTGTGTGTTTGAAAGAATGAAAAGAAAGAAGGAAAGAAAAGAAATGAAGGAAGGAAGGAAGGAAGGAGAGAGAGAGAGAAAAAAAAAAAAAACAGGGAAAGAAAGAAGAGAGAGAGAAAGGAAGAAACAGAACAAAAATCTTCTAGGTTTGACGACATAAACAAGAGACCAATAAATACGTATAGACGATGACGTATGACACGATAAACGTCAAAGGAGGACTACAAGTGTTCCAAGGTGACAGCCCTGATGAAGTCCAGTAAAGACGAAAATTTGCAGAGAACTGGTGTTTTTTGTTGTGATCAAGTGTATAGTTCCAAATGTAGTAATTTCCTCAAGTTGTCTGTGGTAACAAATTTATCCCATAACGCAGGGCCTTCACATTTGCCTTGCAAAAGTCAGTAAGTGAATCTATTGATTCCGCAGAGCTGAGAATAGATAAGGTTCCACGTGTCAAAATCCTCATGCAGATTGAGTCATGTCCATGACGCCTTAACCTAACCTGTGGATGAAAAGCTATGTCTTCACTTCCTTTCTGTCCCAGGCCTTTGTGTGTGTGGAAACCATTCAGACTCGAATTTCCATCCATGTAAATGTACCACTGTTTGCACTTACCAGATTTTGTTTTGTAAAGTTCGCGATAGAGGAATGTAAAAAAAAAAAGGGGGGGGGGGGGGGGGGGGGGGGGGGGGGGGGGTTAACATCACTTCAGTTTCAGCACAATGACCGTTTGGTGACTTTGTCACGTCATGAAAACTTGTGAATAGTCTCAGTCAGGTTTTCAGACTTGAATTGTCGACTCCTGCTGGGAGGGGATAGTCTCAACAAGAAACTGTGATACGAAATTCGGGATGACAGTGTGCATGCCACGTGTGTTTCTCAACTCTTTCTTCTTTCTATCTATGTTCTTTATCACTTCTTTAAGCATTGAGTTCTATACTTGCATTTCATGGCCATTTTAGACATGGGCACTCTGTCTTATATTAGCTGGGAAACCATGGGTAATTTTAAGAAAAATAACCCAAATTAAGATGAAATTACTCTCATACCTGTACACAATAAACCTCATGGACAAATGCTATATAAAGACTTTTTTGAAACTTCAGCATCTACATGCATTTGTTTTAAAAGCTCGTTATATGGGAACGGAAAAAGTGAATGAGTGTTCCCTTCCCTACAGACATGCTGACTAAACAGACAACAGGACAGACGCAGTGTGTTTGGCCATGAAGTCTTCCACTAACAAGATAAACAAACTGCCAGACTAAACCCCAGTAAGAATGAGACTTTGCTGCTAAAGGATGGCATGAGTGTATGTGCTGGGATTGCATTGTG
>JADBJO010001086.1:392500-400000 GCA_016801955.1 Conus betulinus
GCCATCACTAGAGTAGAAAGAATGCTCATTGGCAAGTAGGGTAAAGAAAATGTTGTAAGCGAAGAAAGTCTTATCTACAACTGTCAAAATAATGATATAACCCCCTTCCTCCTTTTCCCATCCCTGCATGGTGAGAGATCCTGAGAGAAGATAAAGTTAGACGAATTCCCTCAATCAATGAAAAGCCAAGCCACCACTCTGTGATGTGTGCTGTCTTCATCCTCTCCAGCATCACTGTTGATTGGCTCAAAAGCTACCCAGCTCCATTCCAGACTGACTGCTATGTGCTGTCCCTCACGTTCCTCCTCATTCTCTCCACTCTTACCACCCCCAACCCCAGCTCCACCCCGCCTTCTCTTCTCGGCTTTGGTATGGTATACTCTTCTGCACAGATTTTCCGGACAGTGTGTGTTACGTCTGTCGTGTTTCTGCTCGCCCCACCTTTCCTCGCCCTGTCTGCTACTTCTGACTTGATTTGTGTTTATCTGTCTGTTTTGAATAGTATGTTTGTGCTTTATGTTGTGACTTTGTTTTTTTTTCATAAGCACTGTTTTGAGTTAGCTGAGTGTATTTTATGTTATGACTTTTTTTTTTGTTGACGATAAGCGCTAGGCTTGATAAAGATAATGTGTTTCACTGTGGTCAGCCACTTCATTACACGTTTTACCCTGTGGTCACTGACAGAGTGTATCTTGGCAACAGCTTGCATGCACATCAGCAAAACAGGGCTTCACTGAAACCTGTGATGGTGTGGTTTTATGTTGCTGACGTATTCTTGGCACATGAAAACCAGTGCAATGTGCCCAAACAGGACTCGTGTATCCCCTTCAAGGATATCGAGTAAGAGAGAAGAAAAATTAAGATCAGCATATGTGAAATGTGAAGTTCTTATCTGTCTAAGCATCACTGAGATTTGCTAGGTTCAATCTGCAGTGGATTGGCTGCCTTGTTTCGATTATGTCCAGATTCTGTGGTTCGCACATTTCAGCCTACTGATCCCATAAAGCAGCGCGCGTATTAGCTCCAAATGTGGTCATTTCCTCATGGTGTCTGTGGTAACAAATTTATCCCATAGTGCTGGCCCTTTACATTTGCCTTGCAAAAGTCACTGAGTGAATCTATTGATTCCACGGAGCTGAGAAAAGATAAGGTACCACGTGTGAAAATCATCACGCAGATTAAGGCATGTCACAGAGCAGGCAAAAGGTAAGTTACCACGTGTCAAAATCATCACGTTGATCAAGTCATGTGCCTGACACCATGAGTCAACCCGTGGATTAATAATAGCTATGTCTTCACCTCCTTCCTGTCCCAGGCCTTTGTGTGTGGAATCCGTTCAGACTCTAATTTCTATTCTTATAAATGTGCCACTGTTTGCATAAACCTGCTATTGTTATGTAAAGGAGGCGACAGAGGAATCTAAAAGAGGAGAGACTGGGGGTTTTGACTTCACTTCCGAGTCACCACAATGACCGTCTGTCTACGCAGCTTGGTGGCTTTGTCACGTCATGAAAACTTGTGAGGTCTCATTCAGGTTTTCAGACTTTGCAAACCTGAACGATGTTAGGAAAATTAGAATTGTCGACTCCTGCTGGAACACGGTAGTCTCAACAAGAAACTGATAGGAAATTCGGGATGACAGTGTGAATGCCACGTATGTTATCAACTCTTTCTTCTTTCAGTGTTCTTTATCACTTCCCTAAGCATTGAGCTCTATATTTGCATTTATTCACCATTTTAGACATGGGCGGTCTCTCTTGCATTAGCAGGAAACCATTGGTAACTTTTAAGAAAACAACCCAAATTCAAATGAAATTCCCCACATACCTGTAAACAATAAACCTCAGAGATATAAGACTTGTTTTTACTTCAGCATGCACATGCATTTTTTTAAAGCTCGTTCCATGGGAAAGAAAAAAGTTAGTGAGTGTTCCTTTCCCTACAGACATGCCGAATGAATGAACAGACAACAAGACAGATGAAATCGTTTCGACTATGAAGTCTTTGACTAACAAGACAAACTGCCAGACTAAAACACAGTAAGAACGAGACTTTGCTGTGCAAGGATGGTATGAGTGTATGCAAAAATGAATAAGGAATATAAGGAGATTTACCTACAATTGCTGCTATGAATTATCTGAATAGTAGGCATCCTTCAGTCTCGAAAGACTATGAAGTTGCGCTCTAGGTGTCTATTCTGGTACAGCGATGGGTGTGGCTGGCCAGTCCGACGCGGGAATGACAGTCCCTGTGGCAGAGGACACAGGTGAAGTCTGACGCTGGTCTGTCTGCTTTGAATATATATATATATATATATATATATATATATATATATATATATATATATATATATATATATATATATATGTGTGTGTGTGTGTGTGTGTGTGTGTGTGTGTGTGTGTGTGTGTGTGTGTGAGTTTGCACACGCGTGCGTGTGTACATACACAGAGTGAGAGATAGAGAGATAGACAGACAGACAGACAGACAGACAGACAGATAGACAGACGGACAGAAGAAAGAGGAGAGAAAAAGAATGTAAACTCTTTGGCCTCTGCGTGCTGCACAGAGCGTAACGTTAGACGCAAGAAGAAGAAGGGAGCGGAGGAGAGGAGGTGAAGGATTCAATAAGTGATCTGAGACATCAGTCCTGTGATGTGAGCTCTCTTGTCTCTCTAGCATTACTGTTCATTACCCGTAAAGCTGCCCAGCCTGACCTGGGATTCACAATACCGTGCAGCTCCCATGCTTTGGGTTTGCACACGTGCATTCCCGTACAGCAGTAACACCCTGTGTCTACACGTTCATCCTTTCCCATTACCTCATCTGTCTCTCTGACAGTTGATAGATCATTAACTAGATTATGACGTATTTAGATGAATACATGTGTTCTAAAACAAATCCTTATTTTGAAGTAATCTGCTGTTGGGGTAATGACGAAGTTTTGAAACAGGATTTGTCAATAAAACGTTACTGAAGGTGACATAATGCAGAGGCAGTTGGACAGTCAGAAATCCAAGTATACCCGTTAAGTTCCACAAAACATACAGTTTTGCCTGATCAACTTTATCGTGTTGATGAGATCAAATCCTTGGGTCCAGCTTGTGAATGGAAAGTTGTGCCTAACCCCTACCATTCCTTTTCCCCCCACACATTCACGTATGCACGCCATCCCAGCTTCATTCTTCTGTTCTGGAGTCAATGTTCCCTTTCCAAAGTTTTACACAGAAATCATTTGTATATGTAGTGAAAACAAAATTGGGTCGACCACATTTTGCTTAACTCTGCGAAAAGTAGACGCTGGGAGCTGTTAGAAAGATGTTGTCGATTTTGAACTATAAAACATTTTATATTTTAAAAATCTTTAGTTTTAAAATATTCTACTCAGGGAGTGAAAAATCATTTTCACACTTCAGTCGCTCGTACGTTTGCATCCATTGTTAAACTTTGATTCACAGACAGAGAGGTGGACAGACAGACAAAACATACAGGCAGACACAGAGAGAGACACACATACAGTATGGCTAGATCATCACGAGATCAGGCCATGCCCCTGACCCCTTAATCAAGCCGCCTCTGCTTTCCCACCCCGACCATATTCATAGTACTTCTCAGACTCCGTCCCACCCTCATACTCCTTAGTTGTACCACAGAGTGCGTCAATCCTGTTTCTTCTGCGATAGCGAAGATGAAGGGACAGCGAAAGGAGGGTCACATCTGCATGTGAGAGTCACTGTCTTCACTTCAGCACAGGGACCAGCTGCCTGGGCCACTGGACTACTACGTGTGAAGCAGACTTGGGAACAGTCAGGGGCAGGCTCCTGGGCTGGAAAGAATCTGGGAGAGAAACAGAATCAATAACTGCTGCAGGAAAATACTAATGGGTGACAAAGTGGTAGGAATAATTAACACTTCTGAAGATTGTATCTGTATGACATAGGCCGGCCACTGATGTAGTGGTCCGTTTCCTTCTGTTTTGTCCACTTTCTATTTCATGAAAGTTAATCCTCATCTTTGCATCCAGCGCTGGGCAATGCGTTTGCATTTCTTTATCACTGTTGAAATGAACGCAGGATCTGGCATTTTGCAGGAAAGTTATCAACAGCTTAAAGAAAAACTTGCTTCTTCAGCAAGTTGGGGGAAAAGAAAAAAAATGCTGCAACGAAATAAAATAAGATAAAATAGAATATAATGAATTCAATAGACAACCTGAGTTCTTGACGAGTTCTACAGAAGAGAAGATGAGGGTGAGAGCGAGATGCAGGTGGGAAGGGTGGGGTGGTGGTGGATTAAAAAAAAATCTCCACATCAAAGAACTCGGTTAACTGACGGGATGTGCTTCTGAAAGTGAATTTAATTTTCATGCAGAACCGTGCATTGGAGATGAATATTGATGGCTGGTCCGCAATGGGTAGAGTCTAAGCTGAGCTCCCTTGAGACGTATTGTGGGATGTAGATCCCCGTCTCTTCTCTGTATTCCCTAATGTGAGCACGACCCGACAAGTTCATCATGTGTCACTCTGTGTGTGTCTGTGTGTCTGTCCATCTGTCTGTCTGTTAGTGTCTGTCTGTCTGTCTGTCTGTCTGTCTGTCTCTCTCTCTCTCTCTCTCTCTCTCTCTCTCTCTCTCTCTCTCTCTCTCTCTCTCTCTCTTGTGCCCGCGCGCCCTTGTGTAATAGTAGTACTTCAGTTTTACGTCTTTTCACATATGTGATATTAGACGGAGAGAGAGAGAGAGAGAGAGAGAGAGAGAGAGAGAGAGAGAGAGAGAGAGAGAGAGAGAGAGAAATGCACAAATGTCTGTGACTATGCAAGTGTATGCATAATGTTGTTATCTATGTGCATATATATGTCCCTCTAAGTATCCCTACAATATATACGTGCAAATAATATGAAAGTAAATGCTTAACTGGACTACTACAAATAAAAAGAAAACAACACTGAAGGCAAGCTTTAAATCTGAAAAGACATCACACAATGACATGCCTGATAATGGTGATAAGTGAGCTTGAAGAGGTAAACAGTCAAACAGCAGATGCTTGCTGGTTATTCTCCGTTCTCCACAAATACATCTTGCTTCGTTTGTATATTTAGTTTTTTAAGGCAACAAGTTTTAATTTATAAAATACTGAAATAAAATTTCTGTACAGGTACATATTTTCCACTTTTAAATGAGGAATGCTGTTTACATGTTCGTAATTAATTAAATAAGTGTTTTTTATCAGCCACACTAAGCAACGTATTTTTGTAGTGTTTTCTGAATCGGCACCAGACGGTTTGCTTTAATAACTGATTGACTTCAGGTAAAGAAAGGATATATTCAATACCGTGGCGCACTTTTCATTTCTGGCTCCTCTCTTTGCACATATATCAGCTAGCTCATTACCCCAAATACCACAATGCGATGGAATCCAACAGAAGGTGACATCAGTTTCCTTTACATATCAAGACATGAATAAGATGACACATTTCATTTACAAGAAAGTTGTTCGAAACAGTATTTGGAAATTTTATGGTTTGCAGAACAGACATTGAATCCACACAAAATAACTACTTTAAATATTGATTGTGGCAAGTCAATCAAATGTGACAATGCCATAATAATAGCTATCATTTCGGCGACAAATATTGATCTGCCTTTTCCAATGGAGTATATCTTTTCAACCTTTTGTGATGGTATAACAAAAGCAGAACCTGACTGAGTATTAGACAATACTGAACCATCTGTGTAAACTTTAAGATATTGAGGATATTCTCTTGTAAATGCATCTTTACAGAATAAGAAGAAAATATTTGGTTGGTCAGTTTTGCTCACATCAGTGTGATCCAGATCAAAATGTGCCCTGTTTCTTTCCCAAGCTGGAGGAGAAATCAAGGCCACCTTCGCTAATGTCTCAGAACTGACTGTTGACTCTTTCAAAAGATTTTCTGTACACAGAACCAATGGTAGAATAGAATATGATGAAATAGTCTGAGCTCTTTTTGGATAATGAGATTCAGGTTTTATAGCAATCTCATTTTCGTTCACACCTGTGAGCGTTGAACATTTCATTCATATTTGGCAAGTGTAAGCTTTCTATGTTCGTCTAATGGTAAAATATTAATTTCCTTATAAGTTCGGAAAGTTGAAGCATGGAACCCAACCTTGTTTACTGACAATTTTCAATTTGATCAGATCAGTGATGTAGCTAAATGTTTTAAAATGTTTATATCCTGACACCAACCTTGTTTACTGACAATTTTCAATTTGATCAGATCAGTGATGTAGCTAAATGTTTTAAAGTGTTTATATCCTGACACCAACCTTGTTTACTGACAATTTTCAAAAGGTTAAGTGTTTTTCTAGCTTTGTTCAGAAGGTACTGAATATGAAAGTTCCACGTTAATCTAGATGTTAAATACACTCCCAGAAATTTAACTAAAGGTTTGTAATCAAGTGTGACTGCATCCATTTTAAAAGAGGGCAGATCGCCTGTTTCGGCGCCATTGTTAAATGACACCATATATGTTTTCTCACAAGAAGATATTAGACCATTCTAAAACATGTATCTACCAAGACTGTTTAATTCAAATTGGTAAATTTTCTTGTAATAGTTAAGTGTTCTTTTGGGAGTATTTCCTTATTGAAGCATTCATCCGCCCTTGTGTGTGTGTGTGTGTGTGTGTGTGTGTGTGTGTGTGTGTGTGTGTGTGTGTGTGCGTGCGTGCGTGCGTGCTTCGTGCGTGCGTGCGTGCGTGTGTGTGTGTGTGTGTGTGGGGGGGGGGGGGGGGGGGGGGGGGGGGGGGGGGGGGGGTGCGTGCGTGCGCGCGCACGCGTGCGTGTTTTTTTCAGTACTGCTCCTACATCACTCACTCAGGTGCGAAAACACCATACACAATTTTTGTTTCCCAGTCACTGTATTTACTTCTTCTTCTTCTTCTTTTTTTTTTTTTTTTTTTTTTTTTTTAGTTCATGCTGGCGAATCAATTTCTGCTGATGTTTTTTCTGTTTTACAATGTAATAGTTGGACGGAAAGAATGATATCTTCCGCTCACATAACTAAAGTTTTTATGATTACTTTTTTATACTAAAAATACAAGATAAAATAAATCACCAACATGCAAGACTGAAAAATCATCAGTTTATTTGGGGGAGTGATATGTTAAAAGGAAAGGTCGCTAACGCTTCTTTTGACTTCATATGCATGTTCGAACAAAAGAAGGGGGGGGGGGGGGGGGGGGGGCTGAAATCAGAGAGTGGCATAGCAGTGGTAAAAGCCTGCTGTGATTCTGTGTTCATGACACACTGACAGTTATGAATGATTCCTTTTAACCTGCTGTGATCCTATAGATGAAAGTCAATCAAAAAAGGGAGGTGAAGATGAAGGAGGAAAGATGGAGTGGGAAGAGATATTGAGAAGGAGAAGGAGGGTGTATGGTATGGAGAGAGAGAGAGAGAGAGAGAGAGAGAGAGAGAGAGAGAGAGAGAGAGAGAGAAGAGAGAGAGAGAGAGAGAGAGAGA
>JADBJO010001086.1:402500-407500 GCA_016801955.1 Conus betulinus
AAAAAATCAATTTGCAAAATATCTATGAAGTGTGCAAATAAACCAGTACAGGAAACACAAAACTGTTGATCGTAAACAGAACCTTTTAACTCCAAACTGTAAACAGCACTTGGCGGCGCCAGCCACACTGCTTAGTGTTTCTTCTGTAAACGGAAACTAGAGAGAGTAGCAGCCAGTGAAAAGTTCCCCCGGAATTACTAAAGAAAAAAAGGAAGAACAGTAGAGAATGGATAGCACAGTGCTGAACTCACAGAGCTCGGCTGTCAGAATAGAGCAGAGATGGTCAGCAGAGTGTGGTTAAATGGACCAGGTCATGGTGCGAATATAACTAACGCAGTTGGTGTTGTGAATGTCAGCGTTTTTTTTCGACACCACCCCTGAGCAAATCTCTGAGGTCTTCTGCTAGACTAATGGCAGAGTACTGTTTCTTACTGTGTTGCATTGTAGGGTACTGCACTGTACTGCATGTATTGTATTGTAGTGTGTTGTGTTTTATTGTATTGTATTGTATTGCATTGTATCATGCAGCCTTACCGTCACATGTGAATAGTCCATGTAGTTCTCCCCCTTTCTATTCCTTTCTGTGCACGCCCATCTCGGCGTACCAAAATAGACTGGATTTTCTTTCAGTACGATGTTGCTGTGGACATTTCTTTTATTTGGTCACAATGGAGTCATTTACATATGCATCGAACCTCGCTTTATTGATTATTATTATGAATACTTATATAGCGCCTATCCTCGGCTAGAGACCAAGCTCTAAGCGCTTTACAATCCACACTCATTCACGCCACAGGCTGCCTACCTGGGTAGTGCCGACTGAAGAGCTGCCAGCTGGATTTTCGTTCAGTCGTTTCCCGTGTCATCCAGGCAATGCCGTCCAATACCGTTCACTCAGTTTTCTTACTTCCTTCATTCTTTCCATTTCTCACGCAGAGTTCATGATATGTATAACATGTCATCCCATACCAACGGCCAAACTGGTCTTCTCTTCCGAAAGTTGGTGATGGGATTTTACGTGTGTGCAAGATGCTATGCGTGCGTTCACACACGGAACCTCGGTTTATAGTCTCATTCGAAGGACTGTATGGGAAATGGAGTCAGATGCAATGTTAACTCCGAGAAAAAAAAATCCCCCTGTACCGAAACGGCCCGGCGGAGATTCGAACCCGAAACCCCAGGATCACCCAGATTACCAGTCCGGCGCTCTACCACTGAGCTATTTCTGCCATCAGAAAGATCTCCACTTACGGCCTGATGTCTGTCTGTCCCGCCCTGTGCAGGAGATCAGACCGCCAACCTGAGATTGTCATACTCCTGTTGGCGTGTACTTTATTACATAAGAGGGAGGGGGGAGCTCAGGTTACTACCTTCTACCTGTATCACGGGAAAGGAAGATGAAAGTGGCTCATGTAGGCTGGACACCTCAAGGAGCACGAATTTCTGCACCCGTGTCAGTGAGTAGCTCTGTGTGATCATGACACGTAGACTGCATGATAGGTGATAGATATCACGAGGGGAATGGAACAGCATCTTGCCTTGCTTTCCCACTGTTTACTTCTATTGGAGTCCTGTTGCCCAATGCAGGTCATCAACCGTTTATAGGTACCACAGTGCTCTACCTGGCGCCGCCAGACAATCGTTCGTTCCGCTGGGCTGTATTCTCAGGTGACCACAATTGCCAGCTTGCTCTTGTGTGCTGTTCAGCGAAGGTTCTTGTGTGTTCTTACAGGGTGGCACTGTGGCATTGAATACTGGTGTTGAAAGATGGCACTGTAGTATTGGATACTGGTGTTGGAGGTTGGCACTGTAGTATTGGATACTGGTGTTGGAGGTTGGCACTATAGTATTGGATACTGGTGTTAGAGGGTGGCACTATAGTATTGGATACTGGTGTTGAAGGGTGGCACTGTAGTATTGGATACTGGTGTTGGAGGGTGGCACTGTAGTATTGGATGCTCGTGTTGGAGGTTTAAAGGTCAGATATTGGCACTGCAGTAATAAAACCTCTGTCTGTCACTGGAAGAGTGAACACCCTTTACGGTTCTGTTCTGATGACGTCCTGACAGTTGTGGATGATTCATTTTAACCTGCAGTGATCCTGCATGAAATGTGAATTAAAGGGGTTGCTGACCGCCCCAGTCCCTGTCGTCTGGCGGCCTGTCAATATTCTGGCAGTAAATGGTAGGGACGAACTTCAGTCAGTACTCTGGCAGCAAATGGTAGGGACGAATTTCAGTCAGTACTCTGGCAGCAAATGGTAGGGACGAATTTCAGTCAGTACTCTGGCAGCAAATGGTAGGGACGAATTTCAGTCAATACTCTGGCAGCAAATAGTAGGGACAGATTTCAGTCAGTACTCTGGCAGCAGATAGTAGGAACGAATTTCAGTCTTCATACAGCTGATATGTCTGTGATCATCAGGTGTATTTTATTCTCTTAAATGTGAGTCTGTTGGGTTTTTTTTTTCATTTTATTGGCCTCATTACTATAATGTGATGGCATCACGCCTTTTATCGGCATTCTGATATCATATATACCACATCAACGCTTTTGTCACATTAGAGCTAAAAAATAAAAAAAAAAGTTAAAGAAACAATGCAGGCTTGCAAAAATTTAGACTTTATAACGGTTGATGAACTACAGTAGTGATACTGTTCCTAAATGTGGCATACATTGACATAGACAATGAACAAATGGTTCCCTAGTTGAAGTTGCTGCAATAGCAAGAGCGTCGTTCCTAGAGTTTAATTAGATTTTCAGAGCAAGAGGGTGCGTAAACTCTAACCTTTATAGCTTCAGTAATGTAAAGAAGTACTCAGAATATCATGTTGCGTGAGACCACAGAAAGAGGACGGAGGGATGGGGAGAGATATAGGCACATACATACAAAATTATGGCATATCATAAGCCTGAAAAACAGGCACAAGTATTGATTTTTTTTTCAGAAAAAAAAATCATTTCTTTTATTGTCATGTAATTGTCAGCACTAGAGTCGGAGAAATGCTAAGTTGAGAAGGAGGGTGCAAGAGATGTGGCAAGCGAAGACAGTCTTATCTACAACCATCCAAGCTACGATAACCCGCCATTCCTCCTTTCCCACCCCTGCATGGTGGGTGACCCTGATGAGTATAAACCAGGCGAATTCCCCGATCAATGAAAGAGCCGAGACACCGCTCTGTGATGTGTGCTGTCTTCATCTTCTCCAGCATCACTGTTGATTGCCCTGAAAGCTACCCAGTCCCATCCATCCCACACTGACTACATTCGCCCCCCCCCCCCCCCCCCCCCCCCCCTCCTCATTTTCTCCACTCTCACCACCTCCAGCCCCACATCCATCGCTCCAGACGGATCTGGCGTGGCATGCTCTTCTGCAGAGATATTTTCCAGATACTGTGTTACGTCTGTCGTGTTTTCCAGTTCCCTTACCTTTCTCCGCCCTGTCTGCTAGTTTATTGGTGTGTGTGTGTGTGTGTGTGTGTGTGTGTGTGTGTGTGTGTGTGTGTGTCTGTGTGTGAAGTCAGCTGTTTGTATTGTATACTATGACGTTGTTTATTGATGATTAGCACTAAGAACGATAAAGACAATGTGTTCCCTTTTGGTAAAGATATTTCCCCACAGGCTATATATCATGATTATGTTCATAATGTATCTCCGCGACTTTTCCTACTTATATCAACAAGATAGTGCGCTACAACAGAGCTCCACAGTGACAGCCAATGTGCCTGTTATTGACGTTGTTCTGGACACATGAAAAAAAAAATTCAGTGTGCCCAAAGTGGATCGTGCGATCTGTTCATATGCGTCAAGTCAGAGAAACGAAATGCAAATTAGCATGTGTAGAAGATGAAGGCTTTATTTGTCTAAGCATCACTGAGGTTTGGAAAGTGCTATCGGCAATGGTTTGGCTGTCTTGTTTCTGTTATTTCCAGATTCTTTTGTTCATCCATTGCGACCTACTGAACCTTTAAGCTCTTTTTTTTTCATCTGCCCAAAAGGCAGTGTGTACTAACCCCAAATCTGGCAATTTCCTCAAGGTGTCTGTGGGTAACAATTTATCCAGTAACACTAGCTCTTCGCATTTGCCTTGCAAAAACTGCTGAGTGAGTCCGTTGAGACCTTCCAAACATAACAACAACAACAACAGCAGAAAGAAGACTAGACTCAATGGAAACTGCTTTAGAGTGAAGCGGAAGTAACCGACAGACTCATCCTGTAGCAACCCAGTCACGGAGACAGATCGAGAGGCAGACGACCATGCACATGTATAGACCAACCGGAGAAGGACTGCAACGTACTAAGAGATGGAAGACAGAGATGGTTGGAGAATGTTGGTCATGGACGTTTGACAGAGGTCGCCAGACTGACTGACTGACTGACTGAATCCATTCATTCCACAGAGCTGAGGTACCACGAGCCTAAATCATCATGCAGATTAGGTCACGTCCCCGGCCCCATGGCCCAGCCTGTAAAGAACAGCTGGGTCTTCACTTCCTTCATCTGCTGTCTTTTATATATGGGAACCGTTCAGACTCAGATTTCCATCCTTATTACTCCTTATAACTGTACCACTGTGTGCGTAAACCAGCTTTTCTCATGTAAAGAAGACTTAGGAATATAAAAGAGGGGGGAGACGGAGGTTTTAGCATCACTTCAGTGTCAACACAATGACCGGCTGTCTCCGCAGCTTGGTGAGTTAATCACGTCACGAAGACCTGTAAACAGTCTCAGACAGGTTTTGAGACTTGAAAACCTGAAGGATGTGAAGAAAATTAAGATTGTTGACTCCAGCTGGGAGACGGAAGTCTCAGGAAGGAGTTGCAATACAAAATGACGGACAGCAGCTGGCAGGTAGGGTGAGACTTCATTTGACATGCCACGTGTGTCATCAACTCTTTCTTCTTTCACGTTCTTTATCATTTCTTCAAGTACGGATTTCTGCATATATTCACCACTTTAGGCGCGGCCGGACAGTCTTGCAGGAAACCCTTTGATAACTT
>JADBJO010001086.1:410000-420000 GCA_016801955.1 Conus betulinus
TGAAAACAAATCCTCCCCTCACCATTTACTGCCTTTAGAATCATGTGTTAGAAGGAGAGCCTGTGGCAGCTGAAAACAAATCCTCCCCTCACCATTTGCTGCCTTTAGAATCATGTGTTAGGAGGAGAGCCTGTGGCAGCTGAAAACAAATCCTCCCCTCACCATTTGCTGCCTTTAGAATCATGTGTTAGGAGGAGAGCCTGTGGCAGCTGAAAACAAATCCTTCCGTCACCCCTTCCCCACAGCCTTCTTCCTATCCCTTCGACTCCCCCCCCCCCCCCCCCCCCCACCCCCCCTTTCCTTGCCCTTCTCTGTATCGCGCCAATCAATCTTCTACCACCAAACTCGCCAGCGTGACAGAAGATAAAAAAATGTAGAGTCAAAAACTTTGGGAACATGGTGGGCAGGAGGACGCTGAGGGGGCTGGTGGTGGGGGTATTCAGCATCGGATTGCTGGAGGATATTAAAAACTGGAAAAAAAAAAAAAAAGCCGCCGTGTCGAAGTGGTTAGCGTCGCGGACTCCCGGCTGGGAGGTCGTGGGTTCGATTCCCATCAGAGTCATGTAGGATTTTTCAGCTCCGACCGGCTCCTACCCAGAGTTGAGTTTGCCACGGGCTCAGTTGGGAAGACTGGGACCACACAGTCGAGTTTCATCCACTTAATGGATGCGTCTCTGAGAGTGTTGTTGCTCATCATTCCTGACCAACGCTGCAGGTGTCTGTATCGCTCGAGCCTGGTTGACGCCAGGATGTGATTATGAAAGGAAGCGTAGTGTACAACCCTGTCATGTAGTCTCAGACCGGAATGGAAATCCGTAGCATCATCTTAATCATCCTGATTCCCATCGATCAGCACAAAAAAAATCTAAAATTCTGTGGGCTTTTATGCCCTGCTGTCATAATGACCTCAGTTTCGATGTTCTCTCCACGTCTGTGGCCTTGGTTTGGTTCCGTCGGGGTCACCGGTATCAGCGAGTCCATGGGGGCTGTCGCTGGGACGGACGTGGTGGCGCTCTCCGGAGGGAGAGCCCACTCACACCAGATCCGCGACTAAGCAATTATTGTCGTCAGTAGGGGTCTTAGTAGGTGGTGTCCTGCGTATGTTAGATCAGAACAGGCGCCACTGAACACCACCGAAGTGACTCAGCAGCAGTGCAGTGTCTCCTCCGGTGGCTTGCCTCTTGACGACTTGACATTGACTGCTCCCTGTGGATTGCCGGTGCCGGGGCTGCGGCGGGACTGACCAGGCTGTGGCTGTGGACGGGGCGTCGGAATGAGCGGCGTGGGTGCAATGCCACTGAAATGGCACAGGAAATAGGACAAAAAAAAAAAAAAAAAAAAAAAAAAAAAAAAAAAAAAAAAAAAAAAAAAAAAAAAAAAAGAAAGAAAAAAGGAGAGTCGTCGTCGAGAATCAGAAAAATAAACAAAGCAGCTGGAATATAAGGTGGTACGATGGAAGAAGATTGGAAGCAGAGATATGACCACAGAGTTTCCGTATAAATGCTTTCTGTGAAACGTTAAACTCTGCTTCCAGAAAGTGGATCCGACGTTCCTGCAGAGCAGAGCAGTGGAGATGAATATTCATGGGTGCTGGGAGATGGTGGGGCCTGGATTGAGGTCCCATGGACCGAGCAGATTGGGGGTGGGCTGTAGATCCAGTGCCGTCAGCTCCACATGGCCTGTCTTCATTGCACGTGTGGAGGGGCAGCTGAACTATGAACTGATGGGAAGGCAGTGTTTGTTGGGCAAATGGATTCTGTCTGTCAACATTTAAATCTCTCTCTCTGTCTCTCTCTCTGTCTCTGTCTCTCTCTCTCTCTCTCTCTCTCTCTCTCTCTCTCTCTCTCTCTCTCTGTCTGTCTGTCTGTCTGTCTGTCTGTCTCTCTCTCATCTCTCACTCACTCACACACACACACACACACACACACACACACACACACACACACACACACACACACACACACACACACACGCACGCACGCACACACACACACACACACACACACACACACACACACACACACACACACACACACACACACACATTAGATGCATATATTACGTATTAGATTGCAACTTGCACAGGCATTTTGCTTTATCATCTTAATCGTTCTATTTTCTCATTTTAAATCAGCAGTAGGTAATTCATACGTGTCCCCGAAACCCACTTGCACACGTTTGACAAATGTATAGATCTGTATTTGTCTCTCTGTTTCTTATCATAAGATTTCTGACCATTCAAGGCATGCGAGAGCTGAAAACGCACCGAAAAAAGAACGATCAATTCGTAAATAAATCTATGAAGGATGAAAAAAATATATAGAGAGAATATATAATACTGGGGATTATAAAGGGAAGCTTTTAACTCCAAACTGTAAACAGCACCTGGCGGCGCCTGCCGGTCTGCTTCGTGTCTCTTCTTTAGATTGAAAGTGGGAGTAACAGCCGATGGAAAACAAAATAAAAACAAATGTAGGATGGGCAGCTGGTGAGCAGTACAGTGCTGAAATCACATCGCCTATTTGTGATAATTGAGTGGAGATGCTCAGTGGGGTATACATACAATGAAATAAAATCTGCCAGGTCATCACCCGAATCTCCAGCCCCGTTTTTGTTCATGTGAATATTGGCGTTGGGTTTCTTTTTTTGTTTGTTTGGTTTGGTTTGGTTTGGTTTTTTGTTGTGTTGTATAAGCAAGTAGCAGCACAAACGATTTGTAGATATAAATTCCTTCTTTTATTTCTTCCTGTGAACGCCTTTGGTTACCTGCCAAAGTGGACTGGATTCTTACTCCATTACTGTTTTGCTGCAAACAGTTTCCTTGCTACGAAGGCTTCTTTTGCGCATGCACGGAAGCTTGGTTTATCATCTTATCAGACAGACCATCACTGACAGTGTGGTGACAGGGGGAGATAAACGGTCAAGACTGGAACGGCTGACACACCTCTGCTTTCCCCAATATCACGACTTGTGGCTGGTCTTTCTCAGGAGACTAATCACTGTATTGGAGTCACATGTCCAGTCATAGACGAGGGAAACCAAAGCATCAAACGCCACTCACTCTCTCTCCTCGCAGCCCCACGCTGTGGCTGCAGCTCCCCCCCTCCCCCCCAACTCACTGCCGCTCCCCCCCCCCCCCCCCCCCCCCCCCTCCACATACCGGCATTGCCGTGTCCTGCCACACCATGGCTGAAAGTCTGGTACTACAGTAAGGAAACGTCAGAAATTAGCATTGCTGTAATAACACTGGAATTTCTGTACTGCAGGGTGGCTGTCGTTCACAGCCTGCAGGGTGGCTGTCGTTCCACAGCATGCAGGGTGGCTGTCGTTCCACAGCATGCAGGGTGGCTGTCGTTCCACAGCCTGCAGGGTGGCTGTCGTTCCACAGACTGCAGGGTGGCTGTCGTTCCACAGACTGCAGGGTGGCTGTTGCAGTAATTTCAAACAAAATGTCGGCTACCAATGCCTCAGTATTGGAAGGTTGTATATTGGCACTGCTGCTAAAGAAACAAACAAACAAAACCGTAAGAACCTGCGCTGCAATGTTGAGAGGTCAGATAATGGCACAGCAATAACAAAAAGTCAGAGACGGGCACCACGATTTTAAACTGCCAGATAACAGGCACTGCAGTAACAATTGATTATTACTTGCGCAACAGTGTTAAAAGATCAGCCATTGGCACTGCTGTGACATAAAGTCAGAGACTGGTAACGCGGTGTCAAAGGTTGTGCACTGGCACTGCGGCAATAAAATGTCAGAGGCCATTGACTGCTCCCTGTGGATTGCCGGTGCCGGGCTGCGGCGGGACCCGGCCTGGCTGTGGCTGTGGACGGGGTGTCGGAATGAGCGGCGTGGGTGCACTGCCTCTGAGGTGGCGCAGAGGTTGGGGACAAAAAAAAAAAAAAAAAAAAAAAAAAAAAAATGTCAGAGGCCGGCACGGCAATGGTAAATGATTAGATATTGGCCCTGCCGTAATCAACTCTCAGAGACTGGCATCACAGTGCTGAAAGGTCAGATATTGGCTTTACAGTAATAAAGCATCAAAGATTGGCACGGCAGTGTTGAAAGGTTAAATATTAGCTCTGCCGTAGTAAAATGTCTGGGACTGGCATCACTGTGTTGGAAGGTTAGATATTGGCTCTGCAGTCATGAAATGTCAGAGAATGGCATGACAGGTGTTGAAGTTTGACATCTGCTCTGCAGTCACAAAATGCCAGAGAATGACATGACAGGTGATACAAGGTTAGACATTGGGTCTGCAGTCATGAAATGTCAGAGAATGGCATGACAGGTGATACAAGGTTAGACATTGGGTCTGCAGTCATGAAATGTCAGAGAATGGCATGACAGGTGATACAAGGTTAGACATTGGGTCTGCAGTCATGAAATGTCAGAGAATGGCATGACAGGTGATACAAGGTTAGACATTGGGTCTGCAGTCATGAAATGTCAGAGAATGGCATGACAGGTGATACAAGGTTAGACATTGGGTCTGCAGTCATGAATGTCAGAGAATGGCATGACAGGTGATACAAGGTTAGACATTGGGTCTGCAGTCATAAGATGTCGGAGAATGGCATGACAGGTAAGGTTGAAGGTTAGATATTGGCTCTGCAGTCATGAAATGTCAGAGAATGGCATGACAGGTGATACAAGGCTATATATTGGATCTGCAGTCATTAAATGCCAGGGAATGGCATTACAGGTGTTGAAAGGTTAGATACTGCCATTGCTGTAACAAAACGCCAGAATCGGTCACCACAATAGTAAACCCCCTTCAGACCTCTTTTTCTGATGACGCCCTGATGGTTATGAATGATTCATTGTAACCGTCAGTGACTACACATGAAACGTCATTTAAAAGAAAGGGGGGGGGGGGGGGGTGAGTTGAGCGCTTTGGTTCTTGTCGTTTAGAGGGCAGTTGTTACTCTGGCGGCATATGGTAGAGACGAACTGCTGTTCTGATACAGTAGGTAGATCTGTCATCACCTCAAGTAGGACCTAAAGTAAAACTTTACGTTAGTTTTGGTGGTGGTGGTGGTGGGTGGTGGTGGTGGTGGTGGGGTGGTGGTGGTGTGTGTGTGTGTGTGTGTGTGTGTGTGTGTGTGTGTGTGTGTGTGTGTGTGTGTGTGTGTGTGAACCTTTTTTTTGCGCGCTTTTTTACAAGTGACTCGATTTTTTTTTTTAATTTGTTGGCATCTATCACAGTTAGATTCTAATTTATCACCTGATGTATGCATCATACATGATACAAAAAACGCACTTGGAAACCTAAAACAATATCAAAGTTTAAATGTCATAAATACGATGCCAGATCGTAAAATGTAGACTTTTGTCTTGAGAGTTTATCATGTTCATAATCTTCATCTCAGCAGTGTACACAAATTAGGATATTGTGTTTAGTATGATCCGTGCAAAGTGTAATATGAGAAAAAGAGACCATGGTAAGATAACAGGGATGGGGGACAGACAGTCACACAGAGATATGACAAACCAAGCATAAACCACAGCCACCATGATCGTGAATTCTGCTGATAATGACGTCTAATTTTCATTCTTTCCTGTCAGTCCACAAACGTTTTGTGATCATCACGTAAGTGGACGAAATGCTAAGTTCTTCAATGGTTGGGAAGTACTGCTGACTGTTGCATGTGAAGAGGCTCTTCTTTGTAACCGTCTAAAGAAAGGATCTTCCGCTTTCCCCCTTTGTTCCCACCCCCGTATAGTGGAAGACCCTGATGAGTAGACAGACAGGCGAATTCCCCAATCAGAAAGACAGCCGAGACACCGCTCTGTGATGTGTGCTCTCTTCAACCTCCCCAACATCACTGTTGATTGCCCCCAAGGCTACCTAGCTCCAATCCAGACTGAATGCGAATTGTGCCAATCCGCCCCCCACCCACACCCCAACCCCACCCCCTCCATTTCTCGTCTCAACATCTCCACCCTTTCTCACCCCTCCTCCTGGATGTAGCCTGGCACGTTCTGCTATTGAGGCATTAACCAAATATAGTGTTACGTCTATCCTGTTTTCCCACTCGCTCTATCTTACCACGCCCTGTCTGCTAGTTACTGAACAGTTTAGCTGTCTCTTTTATACTGACTGGTTACTGTTTACATTTTATTTGGTTATTTTTGTTTCCACTTCAGCCTATCATTCGTTATTTCAACCTTTGGCTGTTGGTTTGTTTGTCTGTCTGTCGTCAGGGAGAATGAAACAGTCTGCTGCATTGCTGAACACAAACACACGTTGAGTATATATCCCCAGAATTGAGTGTACAGTAACTCTGATTTAATACACGATGCCAAACAAACAACTTCTTCACACATTGCAAATAATTAACATAAAATAGTAAAAAAAAAAAAACCAGTACTTTCCAGATTGCTGTCACCAGGAGAAACTTTTGGTTTTGCTGTCATTTTTTAAAGAAAACATATTAAAGATCCCACTGCCTATTGGTACTAGTGGCAATAGGGGTCGTGAACTGTCGGCGGCTCACCGTCTTTGGGGCACAGCGTGATGGGATGCGGGCGCCCATCTCCTTCCTTCATCCACTCTCTAACCTTTCCTGGAATGAATCAGGTACCCGTTTATTGCTGGGTGGACAGAGTGAGTGTTCAAGCCAAATAATTTGACCCCATTTGTGAGTCGAATTCACGACTATCAACTCCACAGGTAAACGCTCAAACCGTTTTATTAGGGCTCCTTTTAGTCACGTAGATTACTCAAGCACGGATCAACCGATCAAATTACAAATAAACACACAGACCAAGGCACAGAGTGATAATAATCTAAAGCACAATACAAAACAAAGAAGTAAATTTCTGATGAAGATGGCTTCTTGGGACGTTTACAGAAATAGACATGGAAAATTCACATTGCAACACTCCCTGGATCGCAGTCAGCTTGAAAATAGTGGCCGGTGGAAAACAGGACACGCTTAATACAGTATTGGGTATAATATTCATGCTGTTTACGACCTGAAGAGTAATTGTCATTGGAGGTTTTGCTGCCTGTTGTCTGTGACGTGTGAAAAAGACAAAGATGTTGCAAACTGGCTTGTCGTGTCCTCTGTGTATAAAAACCAATGTTTTTAGGCACCCTGTTTTTTCGAATTTATTGGTGTCTTGACTTGTTTAATATTCTGCAATCTCTCAACCAAAGTAATTTTCAAGGGAACTCATTAGAAAGATGAAATGTGGTCCCCAGGAAAAAAAAAAAAAACCTAATAATGAAAATGTTGGTATATATCCGGGTCAAAGGGCTGATCCAGGATATCCGACCCTGATGGAGGTTAGCACTCTCCTAGGAGGTTGGGTTTTGTTTTGTTTTTTTTTTTTCATTCTGTTGTTTAATGTTTAATGTCCCCATCAGTGGTTTTATTTCAAAATCGTTCATCCCTAGTCTACACCCATCCATACACTGGCTTGTCGTTCTACTGCCTTAGCCATGTCAGATCACCACAGACAACTCACCAGAAGAAACCCTGCAACGCTGCTGAGTCGTGTTCGGGGGAGTTTGTTGTGACTTAACTCACGCCAAAAAAAAAGTTTCTCGGAGTCCTATTAATTACAGTAATTGTTTAGTCACGGGGCAGTCCCTAGAGAACATGGCCAACAAGGACGACTTTGATATGAATTCACCATGAGCACAGAAGTTGAGAGGAAACATGAACTGGGGTCTCCTCAAGATCAGAACGTGAAGAGCCACTCAATGTGATACATTTTTTCCAGTTATCCTTGTGGGTGCTGATCAAGACGATGAAGATGATGGCACAAAGTTCTGCTTCAGTCAGAAACGCCATTACATGGTATTGCTCTCTGCTTATTTTAAATGTTGTATCCCGGGGAACATTTGCAGAATTCTGTGCTGAAAATATAGCATCATTGTGACACATCGTGTTTCCCGATTATCTCCGTTATTTCTGGACACACGAAGAACCACTGTAGGCTGTCGATTATCTCCGTTATTTCGGACACACCACTGGAAAAACCACTGTAGGCTGTTGATTATCTCCGTTATTTCTGGACACACGAAGAACCACTGTAGGTGTCGATTATCTCCGTTATTTCTGGACACACGAAGAACCACTGTAGGCTATCGATTATCTCCGTTATTTCTGGACACACGAGAACCACTGTAGGCTGTCGATTATCTCCGTTATTTCTGGACACACGAAGAACCACTGTAGGCTGTTGATTATCTCCGTTATTTCGGACACACGAAGAACCACTGTAGGCTGTCGAAGTGGCACTGACGTGTCTAGTTAATGGCGATTGGTGAGAAAGGAGACACGAAATTTCGGCCTTTGTGAACCGTGAACTTAATATTCATTTCTTCCTTTCTTTCTTTTTTTATATTTAGTTAGTTAATTAGTTAGTTATTCATTTACTTAACTATTCATTTAGGTATTTATTTAGGTATGTATCATTTATTCATGTACTTGTCTAAGCATTGGTGAATACTGGCATCTGCTCTCTGCAATGGTTTGGCTGCCTTGTTTCCTTTTGTTTCCAGATTGTATTGTTCCCCAGTCACAACCTTCTGAACTCATAAACTCTTTCCTCTTTATCTTCCCGAAAGGCGGCGTGTGTAGACTGAAATCTGGTAATGTCCTCGAGGTGTCTGTGGATAACCAATTTATCCAAGGCCGTGCCGGACCAGCCCATTTGCCTTGCAAAAATCGCTGAAGGAACCCAATGATTCTTCAGAGCTGAGAAGAGGTAAGCTACCAAGAGTCAACATCATTATGCAGATTAGGTCACGCCCTTAACCCCATGGCCCACCTGTAGGTGAATAGCTGCGTCGTCAAGTCCTTCCTGTCCGGGCCTTTCATGTGTGAAAACCGTTCAGACTCTGATTTCCATCCTATGTGACTCCATAGAAATGTACCGTTGTGTACGTAAATCAGATTTTCTTATGTACAGAACGCGACAGAAGAATCTAAAAGAGGGAGACCGGAGGTTTTAACGTCACTTCAGTCAGTGTCAGTACAATGACCGGCTGTCTCCGCAACTTGGTGAGTTTGTCACGTCTCGAAGACTTGTGAGCAGTCTCAGACAGGTTTTGAGACTTGAAAACCTGAACAGAGTGATCGACCCCTATAAGAAGGTGGAAGTCTGAACGAAGAACTGCAATGTAAAGCTAGGGACGACAGGTCAAAAGGGGTGTGAGATTGACTCATTTGACATGCCGCGTGTGCTGTCAACTTTCTCTCCTTTTACACGTTCTTTACAATTCACCCAGTAATGAGGTTTGTGCTCGTATTTCTTTACATTTTTGACATGGCCAGACATTTTTCATCAGCAGGAAGCTATCGACATATTTAGGAAAATAAGATAAGTAAAAACCGTTTCAAAATATTCTCCACATGCATCTAAACAAGAGGCAGCACCAACCAATCTCGAATAAGATACGTTTCTTTTACTTCAGCATCAGCATGTACAGCCAAAATTGAATAGAAAAAATAGACATTTTTAGATCCCCCAAAAATCATACTCGGAGAAAAAACAAATCATTGAGTATTCCTAGCTCGCCAGAAAAAAAAAGAACAAACAGCATGACAGGGCAGACACGAAACTATTTGACCGTGGTGTCTTGATCTTCAATTAGCAAGACAAATATAAATGACAGACCAAAGCACATTACGATCAATGCAGTAAGAGGAAGACTTAGCTGTGTAAGAACAGCTGAGCTGGTATGCAAATAATCAGGACATGTGAGGGGAGGTATGCATATTTGCTGCCTAAAATATCCCAAACTTAGAAATGAGAAGTGAAAGGAGAAAAGAGGTGATGAAAGGGAAAATAGAGTGAAATAGAATAAGACATCGATAGAAAAACAGTTACGTAGGTAGGTTGGTAGATGGATTGGTAGATAGACAGACAGGCCAACAGACAGGCAGACAGATAGCTAGATAGACTGACAGGCCGATTGAGAGACAGACAGACAGGCCGGCAGACGGACAGAGACATAGGCAGAAACAGACAGAAAGTGAC
>JADBJO010001086.1:425000-437500 GCA_016801955.1 Conus betulinus
CACACACACACACACACACACACACACACACACACACAGATCGAGAAATAGAAGGGAGGTGGAGTGGGAAATGGAGGAGTTGCTCCATTTAAAAAAAAAATGACAAAACTGTACAGTTTTGTTGACACGTAAAGCTAGATCATTATGTACGGTACATGTTTTTCTTATGTATGACTGGGCATGAAGAAAAACAACATGGCATCTAATATGTAAGATCTGTTTATCTTGTTTTCAGATCCGTTTAAAGTAGTTTTTGTGTGTGAAAAGATGGTGAAATCAGTTCAAGCAAAGCAAGGCGAACCATGTTCAGAGGTGCGAACATACATGGTTTATGTAGGAGGTGGTGGTGGTGGTGGTAAACATGCTGAATATGTGGCTGAAAGAGAAGAGAAAAGAGAGAGAGAGAGAGAGAGAGAGAGAGAGAGAGAGACAGAGAGAGACAGAGAGAGAGACAGACAGACAGACAGACAGACAGATAGACAGAGAAACAGAGAGACTCATATACATCTGACTCGATGAAGATGAACGATGGCCAAATTACCCAGTTTTATTCAGTGATGACCAATTTGTGTCCTATCTCGGTAGATGGTCCTTCCCGTAGTCCACGAGGTTTTCTAATATCCCAGGTGCAGGCGAAAGATGAGTTTCTTTTTATTTTTGAATGGACACTGATTGATGGCATTCTGAAAATGATGAGATCTATTAGAGGGAAGCCAAAACACACCAATCGCCTTCGTTTTGACTGTATTTCAGTAAGCGCCATACGTATGTGAAAGACAAGGATTCTGCGAGTAATATCGTAAATCAAGTTTTTTTTTTCTCTCTCTCTCTTTTATTGGTTATAATCATGTTAGATTGCTAAGACTGGTTTTTCACAGAACAAAACAAAACAAAACAAAGTCCGTTGTCATATACCATATTCAGTTGTCTCTCTCTCTCTCTCTCTCTCTCTCTCTCTCTCTCTCTCTCGCTCTCTCTCTCTCTCTCTCTCTCTCTCTCTCTCTCTCTCTCTCTCTCTCCGATGTTGCTGTGTTTGTGCATCGCGTTCTACGTTTTAGAGAGGAACAGTTGTAATGAAATGTTATAAACCTAAGTTTTGTTACTTTTGTTATCGCCAAATGAACATCATTCTTTTTTTTTATTTTTTTTTCTCTATAAATCATTCATTTTCAATAGCACAAACAATTTCATGTTACGTGTCTCATGTGGATAGGCTGGAGGCCTCACATTGAAGTCACGAGAGTTCACGAGAGTTCTCTCTCTGTCTCTGTCTGTCTGTCTGTCTGTCTGTCTGTCTGTCTGTCTGTCTGTCTGTCTCTCTCTCTCTCTCTCTCTCTCTCTCTCTCTCTCTCTCTCTCTCTCTCTCTCTGATTCTGATCTGTAGTGTCAGTCTTGCTGGCGTTGACAACGGCAGTTCTTCCCATCTACTCTTCCTCACCGTTCATACAATGAGAATTTTGTGACAGTAGCAAAGCATCGGACCGCCAAAAACAGCCGCCGCCCCATACCTTCCATTCCCACGTCCCTCTCGTTGTCTCTTCAGCGCCCACTCCCTGATACCCTCCCCATCTTACTCCTACACCCACCATCAGCAAGGTAGATTATGCTTCAATCATGAGTTTGTTGAGGCTGTTCAGAGATATTAAGGAACGAAAATAAGTGAACTGTTCATAAAGAGACGAATATGCTAAACACTCGGAATGTAAAATAGTGGAATGGAATACCCTTGGAGCAGAAATATGGCAACAGACATTCCACATCAACGCTTTCTGTGAAGTGATGAGCACTGCTTCCAGAATGTGGATCTGACGTTCCTGCTGAGCAGAGCAGTGGAGATGAATATTCATGGGTGTCGGGAGATGGTGGGGACTGGATTGAGGTCCCATGGACCGAGCAGATTGGGGGGGTGGGCTGTAGATCCAGTGCCATCACCTCCACATGGCCTGTCTTCATTGCACGTGTGGAGGGGCAGCTGAACTATGGAAGCTGTGTTTGGGAAGGCAGTGATTTGTCTTGGGCATTTAAATGGATTCTGTCTGTCAACATTTAAATCTCTCTCTCTACCTGTCTCTCTCTCTCTCTCTCGTCTCTCTCTCTCTCTCTCTCTCTCTCCTCTCTCTCTCTCTCTCTCTCTCTCTCTCTCTCTCTCTGTTCATCAAGTGTCATTGCTTCTTTTACTGCAAAATGAAAATAGAATTGTAACTCGCTCTGTAGCCAGTTCATTTTAAAAGCACTAAAACGAAGAGAGGAACTGTTATCAGTTGACACACAAATGCCAGAGTAATTTCAGGAAGAACATTTTGTTATGCAAATATTTTCTTTCATAATTTTCAGTATATGCGCCCAGCGCGTGTGCGTTCTACTTTTGTTTTGTTTTCACAGAGAGAGAGAGGAGAGAGGAGAGAGAGAGAGAGGAGAGAGAGAGAGAGCGAGAGAGAGAGAGAGAGAGTTTTCATATATATTAGAATGTTTGAAGATAAATGATGACCAGATTTCCTGGAGGTCCACTCAGTGATGATTACTGTGTGTCCTATATCAGCGACAGGCTCCTGCAGCAGTCCGCGAGGGCTTTCATAATCTGACGTATCGGCCAACGGATGGGTTTTCACTAATACTGACTGAAGAGATTCAAACAAGCAGTAAACCTTTTAAGGGAAACAAAATACACCAGTCGCTGCGTTGTCTCTATCCATGTGCATTGCGTGAAGGAGAATGACCTCGCGTTTAAGATGAAAGTTTACATAAGATTGTTTTCTGCTCTGTTAGGTATAACCATATCAGGGTGCCAAGACTACGCTTTGGAAAAAATGATAAGCATTTACTAAGTTTTTACTTTCCTGAGTACCGCTTCATCCCTTCCTCCCGCCCTCCCTCCCCCCCCTCGCTCTCTCTCTCTCCGTTCTCTCGTCCTCTCTCCCCATCTCGCTCTTCTGTCTCTCTGTCAGTCTGTCTCTCTCTGTGTCTTCCTGTCTCTCCTCTCTGTCTCTCTGTCTCTCTCCTGTCTCGTCCTGTCCCCTGTCCCCTCTCCTCCCCTTCTCTCTCTCCATTCTCTCCTCTCCTCTCTCCCTCTCCTCATGCCTCTCCCCTCCTCCCTCCTCTCTCTCTCCTCTCTCTCTCTGTATCCCTCCTCCTCGTCTCGCTTGTATTCTCGGTTTGTTAATTGCATTATCCCTCCGTGTAATTGTTTTGCTTGTGTGTTTCTGAAGCACCATTTACTTCCCTTTCGGTTATGACCCATACTCTCATATCTCATTCTCAGCAAACGTGTCGCCATTTTGTACAAAGGCGGCGTGCATTAAGGTGTAACTTTTCAGTGTTTCAGGAGTCTCTCCGCCCCATCTCCTCCTCCCTGTCTCTCTCTCTCGCCTTCTCTCTCTCCGTCTCTCTCTCTCCTCCTCTCCTCTCATCCTCTCTCCCTCGCTCCCTCTCTCAGCTCTCCTCTCCTCTCTCATCTCCTCCGCTCTCTCCCTCTCCCTCTCCTCGCTCTCTCTCTCTCTCTCGCTCTCTCTCTCTGCTCCCTCTCTCTTCTCTGACTCTCTCTCGCTTCCCCTCTCTCGCGCCTCTTCTCTCCTCCTCCCTCCCATCTCCTCGCCTCCTCTCTCCTCCATCTTCTCTCTCTCTCCCTCTCCTTCCTGAGGCCTCTCTCCTTCCTCTCCCCTCTTCTTCTCTCTCTCGCTCTCTCCTCCTCTCCTCTCCTCTCCTCCTCGCATCTCTCTCCGCGCTCTCCTCTCCTCCTCCTCTCAGCATCTACTCTCCATCTCCCTACTCTCGCTCCCCTGGCCTCTCTCTCCTCTCAACTCTCTTCCCCTTCTCCTCTTTCTCTCTCTCGCTCCTCCCCTCTCCCCCCTCTCTCTCTCCTCATCATCCGCTATCCTCCCCTCTCCTCACCCTCTCCTCTCCGTCCCCCATCTCCTCTCTCATCCTTCTCTCCTCGCCCTCTCTCTCGCTCTCCTCCCTCCACGCCTCTCTCATCTAATCATCTCACCTCTCCCTCTCCTCCTCTCCTCTCTCCCCCTCTCTCTCTCTCTCTAAGTCCTCCTCCTCTCTCTCTCTCCTCGTCGCTCTCCTCTCCCATCTAGTCTCTCTCCTCTCTCTGCCGTCTCTCCTCTCTCCTCTCCATCAGCTCTCCCTCTCTCTCGCTCGCGCTCTCTAGTCTCTAAATCTTCCCCATCTCTCTCTCTCTTTTTCACCCTTTAGTACCATAAGGACCTTGTGTCAGTAGGAAAGCATGTGGTAGCTAAATATAGGCCTCCCCCCCTCCCTCGTTCCCCAATCCATTGCCTTCCACTTCAATGCCCACAGCCTTCCCTGCCACCCTCTATCCACACACAACACCCTTACTCCCACTATCACCAGCATTAAGGTGGAGTCAAAACATACTGATTCAGATCTTCGTTCTTTTATTTCAACGTCCGATTGTTGAGAAATATTGAGAAATGATCAAAGAGAAATCGTCTATAAACAGAAGAATAAACTATTCAGCCGGAATATGAGATGGTAGTGTGGAAGAAGGATGGGAACAGAAATATGATTACAGACATTCTGCTGCTTTAGGCCGAGTGCTAAGCTGTGTGCCAGACAGTGGGTTTGATGTCCTGCAGAGCGGAGTCGTGGAGATGAATGTTTGTGGCTGGCAGGAGATGGGTATGGGAGGCATCATCTTTCGTGCTTGGCTGCCACGCCGATCATTCTGGCCAGCCCGAGCAGACCCTGACCTGAATCGAATTTGTCGTTGCTTTCTTGTTTGTCCGCACCTACATCTTCGAGGTCCCCGAATCCGCCATGGCGGACAGAAGGAAATGGGGTCTTATCGTTGGATTCTGTCTGCATAGATGATCGATGATTCTGTTGTTAATATAGAGATCGTGTGACGTGTTCTGTGATGCTGCTTTTCTTCCTGGGGTTTTCCCTTTTTCTGAATTTCTCATATTTTCCTTTTTTTCTATTCTAACGTTTTTCTTTTCTTCTAACGTATTATTCTATTTCCTCTTTCCTTTATGTGTTCCATCATTTTATCCTTTTCTTCTGACTTTCCGTTCTTCTTCGTACTCTTTCAAGCTCCTATCATACTTTTTTTAAAAATCTTCCGGAACAATTTCTGTAGTCAAAGAGTTAGAAAGGTGCGTAGTAGTGATGTTGACCGAAGCATCTCCTATTATAAACAGTATGGACACGTTAAGTGCTGGCCGCAGGACACTGACCTTTAAAGAACACTGAGCCTTTCCCATTCCCAGACAGGGAAAGAAGATCCTGGCACCGTGCAGTTCGCACACTGGAAAGCCAGATTACGCACTGTTCAATAATGCAGGTGGGGTTCTGTTCCCAGCTCTTTCCCCAGCAGGCCGTTTGAAAACTGATGAATAATTGGTGACATTCTTTCCTACCGTCAACCTTGCTTCTCAAGACACGGTAGACAGCGTATCAATGGTGCCGACACTGGCAGAGGCAATAAGTGAAATGGACACAGAATCCCCACGGCGGAAGAATAACAACGAGGACGTCCAAGGGCAAGGGAGGAAATGAAGATGGATGAAGTGCTTGCTAGGGGACTGTTGCTATCTTCACAACAGCCAGCAGAACGGGTGTGGTCTCAGAGGAGAGATATCTCACCCCCACCCCCACCCTCATCCACACGACATTCCATTATCCAATCCACCCCCGTCCTTCACCTACCTTCCTCCCACACCCATTCCCTTTACCCCCCCCCCCCCCCCCCCCTGCTCCCACCTCTTCCTTGGCTTCCTTCCTTGCATACAAACAACGATGAGAGACTGTAAATGCTGAAACATGCTGTCGTTATTCATTCAGGTTCAACGTCCACACCCACCTCAAGCGTTATGACCAGTGGGATGACCAGCCCAGAATGAGCTGGAGAAGGTGAGGGTAGGGGGTGGGGGAGGTCTCTAACACTGCATTATATTTCTACCACCAGCACGACAAGAATAGTAAAAGGACTGGGATATGTCATTCTTTTTCCTACGTTGAGCGACTGTCTAATAATGGCAACCTCTTGCTGCTAACTCGATGCTGTCTGTAGGACGAAGGTAATTAGCAAGGCATACAGTAGAAACGTTGCCTCTGAAGTATCTCTCGTTGAGTGCATTGCCTTAGGGATTTCAGAGCGCGTATCATCTTTCTAAATTGGGGCGGAGTGTCGAAGACCATTGAAGAATAGCAGATATCCCAGAGGGGAGATTTTCTTTAATTCTGACAGGTGCTGACTTTGCCAGAGTCTGTCATGGAAGGTGGCGGGGAAGAAAAATTCTTTGTCCGAGGTCAAGTGTTTTGCAACCCAGACGAGTCTGTGATATTTAGCCTACCCACAGCATGGCGCTTAGGGACATGTACTACACCCTCAGGCAGTTGCAGTGTGTTGGATTAGTTGTCCTGTGGACGTGGAAGATGACGGACTTTGGTGAGGTCTGTATCTGTGTTGGGGAAGGACGCGTCCAGGGTAGGCATGCCCCATGAGCAAGAGCCTGGGTAATATTGTTCATTCATTTGTAGTCGGTGTTTTTCTTCTTTCGTTTACAGTCCTGTCAGACAGGTGTCTGGGTGGCGATGTTCTTTTGCCTTGCTGCCCTCCCTCCAAGGCCGTCGACAAGACTACCGGGCGGCCGTCTTCATGCTGAGTGCCACTGTGAAGATTCATGTCCACTCTGCGCCTGGTAGGGACTTTTTCCTTTTCCACCAGTCTCCGCCCCATTGGGAGGGCCCTGTATGGTTATGAAGGCTGGCACACGCACGCACACACACACACACACACACACACACACACACACACACACACACACACACACACACACACACACACACACGCACACTCACACACCCCTACACACACGCACACACACACACACACACACACACACACACACACCCCTACACACACACACACACACACACACACACACACACACACACACACACACACACACACGCACGCACACACACACACACACACACACACACACACACACACACCACACACACACACACACACACACACACACACACACACACAACACAACCGCACGCGCGCGTCGTCACGTAAGACAATCTGGTAACAGTGAGCCATAGGACAGGAAGCAGACAGCAGAGGGGATGGAGGTGGGGAATTGACGGCTGCTTTCAGATCACTGCACAGAATGGTCTTGTCACAACTGTCATTATTTTGGTAGGAATGGGATTTGTTCCCTGCTTAGAAACCGGTGACGATTCCATATATTGGCCTCAGTACATCGCAGATGAAAAACCTGCTGTCATGCAGGCTCGGTCTGTGTGCACACACCTTACTTTATTTGTCGGCCCAAAAACGGGATATTTCAGATATGGGAGAGAGAGACAGGATTGGAGTGGAGAATGGTGGGGGAGGCAGGGGAAGAGGTGGCGGTGGGGGAGGGGAGGGGGGGTTCTGATGCCGAAACGACCAAAACGCCTTGTCACCAGAAGCGATTTGATTTCAACCATTTCTTGTTGTATTCCCTTTTGAAAGGAGTGTAATTCGTCAAAGTTGTCACCGAAGCGTTGGCCTTGAGAACAACACCGATTAGACAATCCTCCCAGGTATTGAATATTTCATGTTCCGTTATTTTCATGGCAGACGCCATTAGGATGGAGAGAGGGAGAGGGGAGAATGTGAGAGGAGTGGATGTAGGAGTGAGGGGGCGAGGAGAAAGCTTTGACCGAAATCTGTCCCAGCTGCAATCAGAAGGTCATCATCATCTTCATGCTGTTATTTTGCTATTGTTGTTATTGTATTGTAGTTCTTCTTGTTGTTTTCTTCTTCTTCTTTCTTCTTCTTCTTCTTCTTCTTCTTCTTCTTTTCTTCTTCTTCTTCTTCTTCTTCTTCTTCTTCTTTCTTCTTTCTTCTTCTCCTTCCTCCTCCTCCTCCTCCTCTTTCTTTCTTCTTCTTCTTCTTCTTCTTCTTCTTCTTCTTCTTCTTCTTCTTCTTCTTCTTCTTCTCTTCTCTTCTCTTCCTCCTCCTCCCCCTCCTCCTCCTCCTCCTCCTCCTCCTCCTCCTCCTCCTCCTCCTTCTCCTTCTTAATTGCGTTTCAACGTTCTTCCAAAACATTCGCCATTGACAAGATTTTTGCGTACTTGGCCTTTTTTTTTCTTCTTTTTTTTTTTGTTATATCGTTCACTTCTTTCGTACCCATTCATTAACATTATTGCCTCAGCGTCGGTGAGATTTTTGCGTACGTGGTCTTTTCTTTCTTCCCTTTTTTTCACCCGTATTTTCAATCTGTCTCATCTTTTTGTACCCACTCATTAACAGTATTCCCACGCCCCATTACCACTGTAGGTAGCCTCATTCTGTCCGTTTGGGATCGGATGGGATCGTCAAAATGCTTAGCTGTTCAAATCTACCACAGTTGCAGCGTTTCGTGTTCGGCGCTCAGATCTTCATCTGCATTTTTTTCCATGCATTTTTTTCTTGTTGCCTTCCACTGTTATTCCATGATGGGCTGATATAAAGATCGGAGCGCAGCACTGTTTTCCGTCCTCTGTGTGATGAAGGGCCCCACAGTCCAATAATCAGAATTTTCAAATGTGGATGCGATAGTTGCGAGTTTGAAGCACTCATGGGTTCGTGGTTTGAAACCCTTTAGTGACACCCTATTGAAAATGGGTATGTGAGTCTGTTCTGGGAAGGGTAAGGCAGATAAAGGAGAGCGGTGGATTTCGCCTTCCATCAAGGCGTGCCCCTGACAGGGCGAATCTCTCTCTCTCTCATGTGTGTGTGTGTGTGTGTGGGTGTGTGTGTGTGTGTGTGTGTGTGTGTGTGTGTGTGTTCATGTTTTTGTTTGTTTGTGTGTTCCTCTGTGTGTGTGTGTGTGTGTGTGTGTGTGTGTGTGTGTGTGTGTGTGTGTGTGTTCGTGCTGTGTGTCTGTATGTGTGTGGCGTGTACTCAAGAGCGCTGAAAAAATGGTATAGATTTATATCAATGTTTACAGGACCAGGGCGTATGGAGAGGTCCAAATGTTCTACTTGTTACATTTTGACATTGGTCAGTATAATGCAGCCCAAAGCCATTCCTTTTGTACTGTATTATATTGTATTGCATTGCAATATATCATATTTTACTGTATTGTGTTGTATTGCGTTAAATTGTATGGCACTGAATTGGATTGTACACTATTTTTATTATTGTGTGTTGTGTTTCATTGTGCTGTAATGTTTTGTCCTGTGTTGAAACTGTATTGCACTGCCGTGTGTTTTGATTCTTTTATATTGACTGGCACTGTAGTAGGTTGTGTTGCCTTGCATTCCAGACCATGGCAATAAAACGTATCATATTGTTCTGAATCGTGTGGAATTGCATTATATTGTATTGCAGTGTATGGCGTTGCGTTATGTTGTATTGTAGTGTAATGTGTTGTGTAATACTGTATTGTATTGTACTATACTGTCTTGAATCACACTGTGTACTTTTTTGTCACAACATATTTACCAGTGTATTGCTTGCTCTCCCTGGGAGAAAGCGTGTTGCCAAATTACAGTTCCACCCATGATGTTCTCCATCAGCCTTTGTTTGTCTTTTACTAATTTAACTAAGTACATGGTACATGGTGCACAGAGAACTGTCTAGATTTAAATGTTAGTACGACGAAGGAGATGTTAATGATTTTCGAAGAAACCCAGCTCCTGTCCCTCACTTATATATCGAAAACATCAAAGTGGAACGTGTAGTGAATATAAATACCTGGGTACTATTTTAGATGATTAACTGAATGTTAATGCAAATATTCAATTTATCTACAAAACCTGCCAATCTAGAACAGACTGTCTTCAAAAAAAAACTTCGAACTCTTGCTGCTAAAAAGGACATCTTAAATATGTTTTATCGTTGTTTTGTAGAATCAACGCTGTCCTTTGGCTTTCTATGCTGGTTTGGAAATCTTAGTGTGAAAAACAAAAAACATTTCAAACAGAATGGTGAATACATGTGGACAGATTACTGGTTACAAACAAGGACAATTAGATCAAATTTATGAATGTCGTATCTCACAAAACGCTGTGAACATTGCTGCCGACAGTTCTCATTTTCTTAAAAAAAAAAAAAAAAAACTTAGAATGTTTCTACCGCTTGGAGGAAGATTCCAAATTCCCAAAATTTAAAACAAATAGAACTAAAAACAGTTTCGTTCCCAGTTTCATCAAACTCTTGAATCAAAACTGAACTTTCGACGAAATCCGGTTCAGAAGCTTGCTCGTGAATTACATATGTGTGCGTGTGTGTATTATTCTGTGTGTGTGAGTGGGTGGGGGGGTGGATGGGTGGAGTGGTGGATGGGTGGATTTGATTCGTGATTTGTTAAATATATATTCATAGACATGTTTTACGGTCACTCTTGATTTCTCTTTGGAGATATAAAGTGTTCTTGGCTTGACATTACTTGACTTGACTTAGTGTGGCTTTCTTACATATCATTTTCACTTGGACAACTTGGCTGGTGCTGTGGAATCTTTAATATACGACTCTGGGAGCCTCGCTTTGTAGTCTCATCTGAAAAAAAAAAAAAAAAAAAAACATGCACTCGGACCACAAGTTAAGGTCTTGTAGAAATCGGAAGGGGAACAAAATCCCATGGCGAGCTTACACTACTGACCCGAAAAACTAGTTTTATGTCTTGGCTGGGAAACGTTCTACAATATGCAGTCTTTTTCCCCTCTTTGTTGAACGCCCGTTTTCCATGCAGATGGGTTTGGATGGTGACGGATTGACCACAACAACATGGACATGACTGTGGTCTTGGCGCTTTGCCATCTTGTCACCAACAGAAGCATCGTCCTCTTTTGTTACTAGGATGCCTTGTTATGCCGCCCAACGCTCACGAGGAGAGAATATTTTGGGTATTCGATTGCTGTTTGGTTCTGGAGAGAGAAGGGTAATGGGATGAGGGGAGGGGGAGGGGTAGTAGGGAGAGAGGAGAGGCGAATGTGGTCTCTTTTTACTCTCTCTCTCTCTCTCTCTCTCTCTCTCTCTCTCACACACACACACACACACACACACACACACACACACACACACACACACACACACACACACACACACACACACACACACACCACACACACGCACGCACACACACACACACACACACGCACGCACACACATACACACACAGACATGATCATTTCACACATTCATAACTGACTCTACGATCAATACTTATTCATGAGCTGTCGCCCAGAGTTTTGTCAAAATAACGACGACAGAAAAAAAAAAGACAGGATAAAAAAAAATGAGGTGGAGGACGGAAGAAAGACAGAGAAAAGGCAGAAGAGGAAGAAAATGAAACAGAAACAGGAGAAATGAATAGAAGCGGAAAGTGAGGGCGACCAATTCTTCAGTCTAGAAAGTGACAGTGTCGAAAAAAAAGAAAGAAGAAGAAGAAGAAAGAGGAGGTAGGGGGATGAATGGGAAAGCAGAACAGGCAATAAGGAAGAAAAAACATCCTAATCATATCTTTTCAAAGCGAGAAGAAGAAAAGAAGAGAAGAAAGAAGAAGAAGAAGAAGAAGAAGAAGAAGAAGAAGAAAAGGGTGTGTTCTAAAAACGGGAAGTAAAGAAGAAGGGGGGGGGGGGGGTAAGGAAAACGTTTCTAAGAAGGAGGAGGAGGAGGAGAACAAGAAGAAGAAGAAGAAGAAGAAGAAGAAAAGAAGAAGAAAAAGAAGAAGAAGAAGAAGAAGAAGAAGAAGAAGAAGAAGAAGAAAGAAAGCTACATTTGCTTACGCAGACTTTTACAGAAAAAAACTTGTAAGTTCTACCACTCTCTCTGAATGATTCCCTCTCAGTGCTCCTAGTTCCCTGTTTTGCCCATCTTGCACCGTGGATCCATGACGTGCATGCACACTCCATGCTACATCCAGCTCTGAGCGCTCCATGATTCCATGGCGGGCCCACTCCATGCTACATCTCAGCCCTGAGCGCTCCATGATTCCATGACGTCACTCCATGCTACATCTCAGCCCTGAGCGCTGCATGAGCACTACATGATTCCATGACGTCACTCCATGCTACATCTCAGCCCTGAGCACTACATGATTCCATGACGTCACTCCATGCTACATCTCAGCCCTGAGCACTGCATGATGATTCATGACGTCACTCCATGCTACATCTCAGCCCTGAGCGCTCCATGATTCCATGACGGGCACACTCCATGCTACATCTCAGCCCTGAGCACTGCATGATTCCATGACGTCACTCCATGCTACATCTCAGCCCTGAGCACTGCATGATTCCATGACGTCACTCCATGCTACATCTCAGCCCTGAGCACTGCATGATTCCATGACGTCACTCCATGCTACATCTCAGCCCTTCTTAGTTACCGGAACCTGAGCAGACGCACATGTGGCATCAGAAAAGAAAGCTCAGTGTGGGAATGGAGGACTGCTGTTCTGTCCTTTTTTTCTGGCCATTCCTTTAAATAAAAAGGCATACTACTGTTCTCCTCCCCCCTCCCCCATTCCCCCCCCCCCCCCTCCCCC
>JADBJO010001086.1:445000-462500 GCA_016801955.1 Conus betulinus
AGCAAACAGTATCAGATCGTCCGGAGGCCACTCACTAGAGAAGATACTGCACTGCTGCTGAGTCACATTTTTTTTTTTAGCAGCAAAGTCAGTTGCAGTAGTCTTCTTTGTCTGCCTGAGAAGGACGAGTTTTTTGTCTTTTCTCATTGTAAACTTTCTTTGTTGAGCTGTGTCGTGTTATGAAGGGAATGAAGCTGAAACAAAGACTCGTCACTTTGTCGAGCAGTTAGCCTGTCTGTCTGTCTGTCTGCCTATCTGTTTTGTCTTTCTGTCATTCTGTCTGTCTCTCTATCTGTTTATTTGTCTGTCTGTCTCTCTCTCTTTCTCTCTCTTCTCTTTCTTTCTATCCCTCTCTGTCTCTCTCTCACTCTCTCTCAGACTCCCCCCTCTCTCTCTCAGACTCTGTCTCTCTCTCTCTTTCTCTCTCTCTTAGACTCTCTGTCTCTCTCTCTGTTTCTGTATCTCTCTTCCTCTTCTCTGTCTCTCTCTCTCTCTCTCTCTCTCTCTCTCTCTCTCTCTCTCTCTCTCTGTCTGTCTCTCTGTCTCACTCTTTCACGTGAGGGAGTCACACAGTGATACAAAACCCATGCACACAGTGACCAGCCCTATATTCTGTGCTCCATAGGCCAACAACCGGGATCCATCTCACGCATCTCAGACCTCTCCACAACGGGCAAAGCAGAAACAGTCCCCTAGGCTTCCAAACAGCAACAGAGAGACTCTGCCACGCACGTTTTCCCCTCTCCCATTCCGCTGCCTGCCCCTCTCGTGCCGCTCACCCGGCCGCCCTTGCTCGTGAGAGAAAAGGTCTCCAGTTGGCTGGCGACTTGCTTTTAGTCACAATCGCAGAAACAAGATTCATCCCCCAAAGCTTGTAGATCGTGCCTCCATTGATGAAGCGAAAATTGAATCAGTTCAGAGAGAGAGAGAGTCAAGGAGGGAGAAAAACGGAGACGGAGAGAGAGAGAGAGAGAGAGAGAGAGAGAGAGAGAGAGAGAGAGAGAGAGAGAGAAATGAGGTGGAGAGTACAGACGACAGACAGACAGAGACAGAGAGAGATGCTTGCTTGTGACTTGAAGTTAAAAGGGGGATTCTGATGAACATCGCTTGGAAAAAGGATGTTTAGTAGGATCTGAAATAAGCACACACACACACACACACACACACACACACACACACACACACACAGACGCACGCGCGCACGCACGCACGCACACGCACACACACACACACACGCACACACACGCCCACACACACACACCACACACACACACGCACACACACACACACACACACACACACACACACACACACACCCTCACGCACGCACGCACACACTCACACACACACACACACACACACACACACACACACACACACATTCACACACACTTCAGAGAGAGAGAGAGAGAGAGAGAGAGAGAGAGAGAGATCATTTTGTAAGTAAAAAGGGGCTGGCATATAGTTCTAATCTATTTTATTTTTCTACAAAGAACCGCCCCTCCACCCCCCCCCCCCCCCCCCCCCCCCCCCCCCCCAAAAAAAAAAAAAAAAAAAACAAAAAGCAATATCGTATGATTAAGCCTGGCACCAGAGAAAAGGCCCCTTATTTCGTGCAAAACATTTATCCTACGTTATTAGACTTCACACTGATATGAGCGAAGTGAAAGACAGATAGTGGAAATGCGATCGATCAAAGAATTTCTTTGTTCTTCGTTTGGCTCTAAAAGGTTTAATCGTCGGTGGAAGTCCATCGGTCACTGTCACTTTGTCAACAGAAAGAAACTCCTCTTTCGCCTGTACCTGGAATATTGATCCCCCTCACCTCCCCGCCCCCCCCCCCCCCCCCCCGCCCCCTACCCCCTACCCCCCCCCAAATCCACCCCTGCATGTACCACAGAGAGAGAAATCTGCTGAGATGGTATACAAACTAATCATCACTGAATGAAACTCGGGATAATCTGGTGTGTCATTTATCTTTGTACAGTGGGATATGACTCTCTCTCTCTCTCTCTCTCTCTCTCGTCCTCTCTCTCTCTCTCTCTCTCTCTCTCTCTCTCTCCTTTTACTTTCAAAAGCTTAGTTACCGCCAAGGACACAGACAAACAGACAATGGGGTTTGTAATTGTTTTGTAGAATAGTATGATATATTAGTGATGGTAGTGATTATGATGGATTGAGAATAGTGCTTAGTGAACCAAAACAATAAAAAAAAAAATCAATCAATGGAATTTATGATAAATATTTATATAGTAAATATGATAGATATTTTTTTATTGATTGATTGATTTATTGATTTTCATTTATTTATTTATCTATATATTTTTTTTGCTCCACTAAGCACTATTCACAATCACCATAATCACTACCATCACTAACATATCATACTATTCCACAAACAAGCTACAAACCCCATTGTTTCACACACCCTCCCTCCCCCCCCCCCCCCCCCCCACTTCCCTCCCCTCTCACTATTTCCTCTCCCATGATCCCCTCCTGGTGGCCTCGTTTCCGTCTCGCGGCCATTCTGATGCGTGGCGAACATGAGAAGATAAGTGGATTCTCGTTCTTCGTTTTCACTGTCCTAAAGTTATTTGTCTTCGCCTAAAGAAGACCCAAGAGGTCGAAATGCATTGTGTCTTGTCCTGTACTCTGTCTGTGTCCTTAGCGGTAACTATCCCCATCTACTTCTAAATTGTGCTTCATTTTCCGCCCTCAGTCACTCCGTTTTGAAACTTTCAAACGCTTGTTTCTTTACCATTTTTTGGTAATCATCTGGAGGCTCAGTGCCCCAACATTTGCTTCTTGTTCTCTTTCATTTTCATTGAATTTTTAGTATAGTGAAACCACTTCACACATACACTGCACACAATAATACGAGAGACAAAGAGTGTAGAGAGGGAGAGACAGACAGAGAGACAGACAAGAGAGAGATAGAGAGAAAGAGAAAGGAAGAGAGAGGAGAGAGAGAGAGAGGGGGAGAGAGAGAGGAGGGGGGAGGAGAGAGAGAGGGGGGAGAGAGAGATTTAAATGTTGACAGACAGAATCCATTTGCCCAACAAACACTGCCTTCCCATCAGTTCATAGTTCAGCTGCCCCTCCACACGTGCAATGAAGACAGGCCATGTGGAGCTGACGGCACTGGATCTACAGCCCACCCCCAATCTGCTCGGTCCATGGGACCTCAATCCAGGCCCCCCCGTCTCCCAGCACCCATGAATATTCATCTCCACTGCTCTGCTCTGCAGGAACGTCAGATCCACGTTTTGGAGGTACAGCTGATCATTTCACCCAGAGCGTTGATGCGGAACCTCTGTCGTCATCTTTCTGCTCCAGTGCCCCTTTTCCATCTTATCGCCTTAGATTCTGGCTGTTTAGTTTATTCTTCTGTTTACCGACGATTCCTTTTTTTTTTTCGTTTCCGAATCTTTCAGGCCAGCCATTGCTGACGTCCTGCTTCCAACCGTTTCTACCCCAGCGTTCCCCAAGACAGTTTTTAAATCAGCGATTTTTTTTTTTCTCCCAATCCATCTTGCGTATGAGCATGGTGACAGAGGGAAGGGAACGAAGGAGCAGAGAGGGTGAAAAGTGTGTGTGTGTGGTGTGCGGTGGTGGTGGTGGTGGGTTATTGCGTGTATGTGTATATGTGTGGTGTGTGTGTGTGTGTGTGTGTGTGTGTGAGTGTGAGTGTGAGAGAGAGAGAGAGAGAGAGAGAGAGAGAGAGAGAGAGTTCATTTGTGGCTTTAAAATCCCCCTTTTTAACAACAAAATGTACGCTAACACAATGCCCGAATTTGTTTTTTTTTTTTTTTTCCATTGTGTTCATCATTGAAAGGTCACATCCTTAAAATCATTGATCCAGAGATCAATCAGGAAACAGAATACTGGGGCTCAAAAGGTTTCAAATCCCGAATTTATTGGACATCTGAATGACAGACATAACACCTAGCCAAACGAAGACGGAAATGATCAAATGACCGCGAGAAATAAAGAGGAATTTCGTGACAACAATGCTCAAACTCTTCCTCATAATTTGAGCGTGAGCGCGGGAAAATGAAATTACAGATTTAATGACGAGCATTCCAAAAAACAGCGCGAAGAAACTCCAGGCAATGCACTCTGTCAGTTTGAGCAAATTGATGAAAGTAGGCGACATCCGGGCTTCTAATCAAATGATGACTGTGACTGTGATAAGAGGCTGAGGCAGAGTAAACTAGAAAAATTATTGTATGCTTTTTTTTACCGTGTTGTAATGTAAACTAGAAAAACATTGTATGCCTTGTTACCGTGTTGTAATGTAATCTAGAAAAATATTGTATGCTTTGTTACCGTGTTTGTAGTGTAAACTAGAAAAAATAGTGTATGCTTTTTGTTACCCGTGCTGTAATATGATGCTCCAACAGTATGGAGTTGTTTCCTTTTTTTTGTGTTGAATTTGAAAAGAGAGGGGGGTTAGTTACCGCCAAGGACACAGACAAACAGAGTACAGGTCTAGACAATGCATTTCGACCTCTTGGGTCTTCTTCAGGTTAGGATAGTGAAAAAGAACAAGAATGCACTTAGCTGTTATTAGCTGCTTCTCTAATGTAAAAAAAAAATAATAATAACAAAATAGAAAAAAGATAAAAAACAATGAAAAAATATGAAAATAGATAAATAAAAATAAAATGAAATATATTTTTTGAATATATATATATGTATTGTTTTGTTGTTTTGCTTTAACGTTTTGACGTGAAAGGACACCAGTAATGTCATTCATCGTTGCTCTTTGGAAGTGGCCATTGAAATGCATCTGGCTATTTGCAAGTGAAATAATGATAAATGCAAAAACAAAAACAAAACAAAACAAAAAACATTGCTACTTGGAATTGAAAGAACAGTGAATAATGTTATACAGATTGGTAGCTCACCAAACCAATGTTGCGTTTTTCTTGTCTGTCCATCTGTTTGTCTAACACCCCCCACCTCTCTCCCCCCTCCCTCCCTCTCTCTCTCTCTCTCTCTCTCTCTCTCTCTGTCTGTCTGTCTGTCTGTCTTCTGTCTTCTCTCTCTCTCCTCTCTCTCTCTCTCTCTCTCTCTCTCTCTCTCTCTCTCTCTCTCTCATCTCTCTCCTCTCTCTCTCTCTCTCTCCCATGTGTGTGTTTCCGTCTGTCTATCTATCTCTCTGTCTATCTACCCTCGTCTCTCACTTCATCGTTTTCTCTCTCTCTCTGTCTCTCTGTCTGTCTCTGTCTCTGTCTCTGTCTCTCCATTTGTCTGTCTCACTGTGTGTATGTCTGCCTGCCTGCCCCATCTCTCCCTGCCTCTGTCTCTGTCTGTCTGTTAGTCTATCTGTCTGTCTGTCTGTCTCCTCTCTCTCTCTCTCTCTCTCTCTATCTATCTATCTATCTATCTATCTATCTATCTATCTCAAGTGGCACCCAGTGACACATGAGAAGAGACATAGAGGTGTGTAGCCGTCAACCTGGATTCTTCTCACGCGTTTTCGACCACTCCACAACAGCGAAAACAGAAACAGTCGCCAGGCCTCCAAAGAGCAAAGAGACCCCTTACATTGTCCCCACTCACTATCCCTCTTTTCCCCACTTTTCTGCCGCCCCCCCCCCCCCCCCCCCCCCCCCCCCCCCCCCCCCCCCCACACACACACACACACACTTTCCTTGCGAGAGAAAATGTCCCGAGCTGGCTGGCGAATTGCTTTTGTTCACAATCGCCGAAACAAGATTCATCCCCAAAGCTTGTAGATCGTGCCTCCTATTGATGAGGTGAAAATTGAATCAATTCAGAGAGAGAGAGAGAGAGAGAGAGAGAGAGAGAGAGAAGAGAGAGGGAGAGAGAGAGAAGAGAGAGAGAGAGATGCCTAGTGTGGAGTTAAAGGGGGATTGAGATTACACACGTGCACACACACACACACACACACACACACACACACACACACATAGATAAATTGATTGATTGATTGACTGATTGATTGATTGATTGAAAGACAGATATGAAGAGAGGAAGACAGACAGACGGACAGACAGACAAACAGAGCGGACAGACAGACAGACAGACAAACAGAGCGAACAGATAGACACACAGAGCTTCAGATGTTTCTACTGCAGCATGTAGGTCAAGGGGCCACACTCTTTCTTATTTGCAGCAGCAGCAAAATGACATTTCTTCAACAACGTAAAAATTGACTGTGAAAATTGCGTTCAGTCGATAAAAAAATATGATTGCACAACTCGTAGTTACGTGAGTAAACATTAATATCGGCTGTCAAGGTATAACAAATACAAAGTGCATGTCAACCATAACAAAAACTGGTCTGGAAAAAAAATACAAAATCACCTACATAAAAGTGCATGTGCTTTGACACTCATATCTAGCGCCGAGTCTACCTAGCTAAGAAATGTATCCCATTATATGATATACAGGTACGTGCGCTACATCGTAGACATACGTATTAAACTTTATAAGTCATCTCTTCTCGACCACCATATCACATCTGATTAACTAGGATTTGAAGACAGAAAAGAGAAACAAACATTGTTATTTAAGAATATAGGTTTCTGGATTCTGGATTCGACATTAGAAAAGTAGTTAGACTCAGAATCAAAAACTTACTTGGAGAATATTTCGACAGGGTCGCCCTGTCTTCTTCAGCTCACTGTGCTCTTGTGGCAGCGAGGCCTGGTGGGACGACTGTTGTGTGGGGTGAACGGTGTCAGGATCTGACTGTAGATAGGGGGAAGTTCAAAGCCTTGATCTCTGTTCAGGCTGGGGCGTCTGGTCTTGATTTCGATGGCTTCTGTAACTGTTCTTTTTGTGAGGAAGGGCTCTGTAGATATGATCTTGGTTTCTTGGGGGCTGAAACTGTGGCCTGGCTTGTAGGTGTTCATGTTGTTATTTACTGTATTCAGTAGATCATCCAGCTCACGCAATGGATCCTAATTGTCATGATACGCATTACTGTGGAAAATGAAATGATCTTTATTTGTCTTCCACAATCCGCAACACATCATACTGAGGCATTCACAGTACTTCTTGTGTCCAAACCATCATTTGTTTTCTTCCAAACCGTAAGTACAGTTAAAAACTGTTTTGGTTGAGGAGAGAGAGAGAGAGAGAGAGAGAGAGAGGAGAGAGAGAGAGAGAGAGAGAGAGACAGACAGACAGAAGACAGACAGACAGACACATACACACACACACACACACACACACAGAGAGAGAGAGAGAGAGAGAGAGAGAGAGAGAGAGAGAGAGAGAGAGAGAGAGAGAAATTGATTTAGTTAATAAACTTTATTCCTAGGGGAAACAGAAAACAAGAAGAGACACATTGTCCATGTGCCCATTGTTCCCTGAAGAACCTAAGAACCTAAGGTGTGAAAGGCATCATTATTCAATATAATACTACATATATGATTTTGCAATAGATGAATTGATTGTATCAAGAACAGTATCGATTCATGTTAAACTGGGAACCCTCTCTCTCTCTCTCTCTCTCTCTCTCTCTCTCTCTCTCTTGCTCACACACACACACACGCACACACGCACGCACGCACGCACGCACGCACGCACGCACGCACGCACGCACGCACGCACGCACACACACACACACACACACACACACACACACACACATACACACACACGTGCTCACGCGTCCTTCGACTTGAAACATCCAATGAGGTATATTGAAGGAAAGACAGACACTAGGACGGTGAGGGATTAATTAATCTCTTCGTTTTCTTCCCAAAGGTTTAGTCGTTGTAAGACCTGTATCAATCAGTGTCAATTTGACAGCAGAAAGAAATTCATTCTCGCCTGTACACGAAATATTGAAAAGCCTCGTGGACCAGAGGAGAAGACATCTACCACCAAGATTCAATGCACACTAATCATCACTGAATGAAACCCTGGCTAATCTGGCTGTCATCTATTTTCCTACAGTCCGGTATGTCTCTCTCTCTCTCTCTCTCTCTCCTCTCTCTCTCTCTCTCTCTCTCTCTCTCTCTCTCTCTCTCTCTCTCTCTCTCTCATTCAAATCTACGTTCCACACAGAAAAAAATATTTGTCAGTTATTACAGTTACTATGTTCCGTTATGCTCTTTTGAGATTTCGTTTGGGATTATGCGATTTAAGAAATAATAACAGATATGGTGAACAACCACAAAAACTGTCCATTTTGTAATAAAACTGAATTTTATTTCATGTTTGAATGTCTAACGTACTCATGTTTGCGAGAGAAATATCTATCAAGATTCTGTTTTTTATCCAAATGGCGATTGTTTAGCTTATTTGCTGCAACCAGAAACATGCTCATGCTTAGAAATTTGGCAGTGTATACCTTTTATGCACTGCAAACTAGACGTGAACTTATGAACGGCACTAGATATGTGTTGTGATTGGTTTCAAACGCAAGTGAAAGTATTTTTGTTTATCTTGGTTTGTTTCCTTGAATGATTCCTCCTTGCAATCGTTTGCTTGTGTATTTCTGAAACCTTCCTTTTGTTGATGACCCATTCTCATTTTCATTTCATTCTCAGCAAACGTGTACCCATTGTATACAAGTCGGTGGCCTTACAATTATTACAAATTTCAGAGTTAAGAGTTTCTCTCTCTCTCTCTCTCTCTCTCTCTCTCTCTCTCTCTCTCTCTCTCTCTCTCTCTCTCTCTCTCGTTTTATTCAAAATATTAGCGTAGTTAAACCTCAACACGCACATAATACGAGAGAGAGATTTAAATGTTGACAGACAGAATCCATTTGCCCAACAAACACTGCCTTCCCATCAGTTCATAGTTCAGCTGCCCCTCCACACGTGCAATGAAGACAGGCCATGTGGAGGTGATGGCACTGGATCTACCGCCCACTCCCAATCTGCTCGGTCCATGGGACCTCAATCCAGGCCCCACCATCTCCCAGCACCCATGAAGATTCATCTCCACTGCTGTCTTCTGCAGGAACAGCCAGTCCACTTTCTTGAAGCCGTGTTCTTCGTTTACCGAAAGCATTCATTCGGAATCTCATTTATCGTATCTTTCTTCGCGCTTCTCGTCCTTCTTAATTCCTTCCACTGCGTTTGTTTAGTTTATTATTCTGTTTATCGACGATTTCCCCTTTTCGTTGCTTAATATTTCCTCACAAAGATATGTCGAAATTCCGCCCTATACCGCCCGTTCCCCACCGGTCGCTAAGAAAGTTTTGACTCCGCATTTTTGCTTTACTCTGTCTTGCCTATGAGGATAGTGATACAATGAGGGAGCGTGGGATGAGAGAGAGAGAGAGAGAGAGAGAGAGAGAGAGAGAGAGAGAGAGAGAGAGAGAGAGAGAGAGACAGACAGACAGACAGAGACAGACAGACAGACAGACAGACAGACAGACATAAAGAGAGAGAGAGAGGGGGGAGGTGAGGAGAGAGACAGACAGAGAGAGAGAGACAGAGAGAGACAGACGGGCAGACACAGACAGACAGACGGACGTACGGACGGACTGAGACAGACGGACAGACAGACAGACGGACAGACTGGCAGGCAGGCAGGCAGGCAGGCAGGCAGGCAGACAGATTTGATTTGAAACTTAACTTTGAAGGAACATACCCGCATGTCTGGAAGTGTACAATTGCTTGTGTCCACAACTATTTGCATTGTAGTCTTTGTTTGCTAAAACTGAAACTGTAAACTTTGTTTCCTATGTGTTTTGAAGATCATACTTTGATCTTTAGACGATAACGAACAAACACCTGTATGATACTTGACATTTTCAAGAAGATATTTGAGAAATGCCAATCATTGCAATATATTTTAAACTATGTATTACAAATGCGCGCGCGCGCGCGTGTGTGTGTGTGTGTGTGTGTGTGTGTGTGTGTGTGTGTGTGTGTGTGTGTGTGTGTGTGTGTGTGTGTGTGTGTGTGTGTGTGTGTGTGTGTGTGTATGTGTGTGTGCGCACACGTGCATGCGTGCGTGCGTGCGTGTGTGTGTGTGTGTGTGTGTGTGTGTGTGTGTGTGTGTGTGTGTGTGTGTGTGTGTGTGTGTGTGTTATTTTTACATGGTTCCGTTTTTCACCTGCTTCCCAACTTGATATGGCTGATCATGAAAGCATTAAAAAAACAAAAAAAAAACAGCAAGACATAAGACTTGGTCACTTGTCTGTGTGGGGAACGAAACTGATTGCAGCGTTTCTGACAACCAAGCAATAACTGACATGCTAACGGAGCGTTTTGTTTGGCACATGTTGATATCTGTTGCCAGTGCCATCTGAAGTAGACACACTTGTGGAAAATCCGCATGCTCGTTTGGTGTTGTTTCTTGGATGGGCGTCATTTTGCACTTTGGTTTTTCCGTTCATTTGTATTATGCCACCTCTGTGTCTGTCTGTCTGTCTGTCTGTCTGTCTGTCTGTCTGTCTCTCTCTCTCTCTCTCTCTCTCTCTCTCTCTCTCTCTCTCTCTCTCTCTCTCTCTCTCTTCATTTTCCATCTCTGTCAAATGTATGACCTAGATAGTCAGATTATCTACCTTTAGCAAGTAATATCAAATCAATCACAGTGCATCGTCAGCATAACGTTGCCTTCTGTTTCTTCAGATTATCTGCATTTATCAAGCAATATTAAATTAATGAGAGTGCCTAGTCAGTATAACGTTGCCTTCTGTTTCTTTCTTACTCCTGGTCAGAAATGATTCCTCCAAGACTAGCCACACAGTTGCACAGGACTGGAACCTGACCCTATCCAGTCCCTTCCAATTCTTATAGGATGACATCGTCAGGAAGTGGTCAGGATCAACGACCTTGGCCTTCCGGGACGATAGACTGGCTGACAACGTGACACCGCTTTTCGATTAGGCTGCAGAGTGGGAAGATCCCTCTGCTCTGTTTGTATCTGTCTGTCTATATCTGTCCGTCTGTATTTCTGTCTGCTGTCTGAACCAGTACTTATTCTAGTAGTCATTGGTATGGAATAGTTATTGTATAGTATTGGTAACCTGTAGGGAAAAAGGGGCCAAAGATATGACAGAGTGAACTGTCTAGGATTTTCTGTTTCCTTTCCGAGACAGGATGCAGTAGGTATGGAAGAATGAATAATCGATACCGTTTTCAGTTTGTTTTATGAAATACATGTCGCTGCGTGCAAACCTCTCCATATATGCTACACCACGTCTGTCTATCTGTCTGACCCCTGAACTAGTACTTATTCTAAGTGCAAAGGTTATTAGAATGAAAGAATGGATCGTCTGATATAGATTGTCTCTGGAAAAATGGTATCAAAGAGAGCGACCTGTGTCTATCCGTTGTATTACGATCCTTTCCATTTTAGACACTGGAGAAGAATGAATCACCTATATCGTTTCAGTTTTGTTTCATCAAAACTGGTTTGCAGACAAATCCGTACATGCTACATCACATCCGCTGTGCTACAAGACTACAGTACGCTAACTGGGTAAATGGATGAATAAGTAGAAAGAAACAAAAGACGGGAAAAGTAAGAAAATATTTGAGAGGAGGCTGTCATTGCAAAGTCTTTACAGATACGTAGTCTACGCATTTACCTGATGGGATGCTCAAACCTTGGATAACCAGATGACCTTGTGCTGTTACTGTAGTGTGTGTGTGTGTGTGTGTGTGTGTGTGTGTGTGTGTGTGTGTGTGTGTGTGTGTGTGTGTGTGGCTTTCCCCTTCCCTCATCTACAACTAAATCTGCGTAAACACAATAAAAAATGTGTTTCTTCCGCTGTTTCATGAATTCAAGCCCAAATCCTGAAAATCATTGATCCAGAGATAAAAAAAGGGAACCGGACATTGGGGCCTCTTAAAGGTTTCGAATTCCGAATTTATTTGACATCTGAATGACAGAGATAATACATAGTCAAACGAAGACGGCACTGATCAAATAAACAAGAGAGAGAGAGAGAGAGAGAGAGAGAGAGAGAGAGAGAGAGAGAGAGAGAGAGAGAGAGAGAGAGAGAGGGGATTTCGTGACATCAATGTTCAACACTTCCTCATAATTGCAGAACAGCAATGTGAAAATGAAATTATAGATTCAATAACGAGCATTCCAGAACAAGCCTGAAGAAACTCCAGGCAATGAACTCTGTCAGTTTGAGAAAAAACTGGTAAAAGTAGGCGACATCCGGGCTTCTAATCAAGTGATGACTGTGACTGTGATGAGAGGCTGAGGCAGATCACACTAGGAAGAAAAATTTCATGATATGCATTGTTAATACGTTTTTGTTTGTTTGTTTGTTTTTTATCTCGCTTCTGCAGTTTGAATTGTTTTACTCAATTTTGTCCCGTCTGGTGTGAAGGGAAGGCAGTAATTTCAATCATTCTTGTTGTCTGGAAGTGACTTTCAATGACTTTGGCTGTTTGGAAGCAGTGGAATGATATATGAAATGACCGAGGCCGCTTGAAGTTGACAGAACAATGAAAATTGAAATACAAATTGATAGTATGCAACCGATATTTAAAGATGCCTTCTATTTTGATTTGTGCAGATTATTAAATCGCTTGAGGAATAAGTATCTGCTAAAGTTTCTCTAGAAGGTACTGTTTATAGACCACTTTCTTTTGATCCAGGCTATAGTACGCCCTGCGTACGACATTTGAATATTGTATTGTATGTTTTTAGCAGTACTATTTGTTCACTTGTGTTACTGTTCTTTTTGCTCTTTTTTTCATATTGTTATACCGATGAGTCTAAACTTTTGTCATTCTTATTATCCTTCTACGATTCAAAACTGTAAGAGAGTAAACATGGCTTATTTTGAAAGGATGGCTTTTGAAATGATTTTGCCTGTTTCGAAGTGAAAATGAGATTTTTAGCAGAGAAATTATTGCTGTTTGGAAATTAAAAGAGTTATCATTGAAATGATTTTAGCTGTTGTTGAATTAACTGACATTTATTGTTGAAACAACTTTGCTTGTTTGAAAGTAGACAAAACGATTTTCATTTAAATGAGTTTGCCTGTTTTGAAGTAAAAAAAAATTCAAATTCGAGTTTTGAAAGGGAAAAGGCAATCATTACTGGAATGACTTAGCTATTCGGAAGCTAGCTATTGAACTAGCCTTCACCATTTGGATGTAAAAAGGTATTTATCCTTTAAACGACTTTTCTCTATTTTGAAATGAAAAGGAACAAACACTCCAAGACTATCCACACTACTGCAAAGGACTGAAATCTGAACCTAACCTTGCCGACCCCTTCCAGTCCTGAGAAGATGATATCTTCAGGATCAACGACCTTGACCTTCCGGGACGAGAGACTGACTGACAAACAGGACACAGCTTTTCAATTAGGCTCCACCATTGGTCAGATCCCCTCTCTCTCTCTCTCTCTCTCTCTCTCTCTCTCTCTGTGATTCTGTCTATCCATCGGCCTGCCTCTCTGTCTGCTCTCTGAGCCAATACTCATTCCAAGGGTCGTTGACAGGAAACTGTGAATTGTCTTCTATCAATTAACCAGAGGAAAAGGGGACTAAAGGTATGAAAAGAGTGAACCGTCTAGGATGTTCCATTTGGGAGACGGGGTACCACAGGCACGAAATAATCTATACCGCTTCTCTTTTCCTCTCACCACGTAGGTGTCACTGCGTACAGTCTGATCCATATATCTACACCACGTCTGTCTGTCTGCCTTATTAAGGGTCATTAATGAAATGAAAAAGAATGTGTCGTCTGATATGGATTATCTCTAGCAAAAAAAGAGTCAAGGGTATTGAAGAGCGAACTGTATATATCCGATGTACCATGATCCTTTCCATTTGAGATGCTGGAGAAGAATGAATCATCTATACCACTTGCGTTTTGTTTCATCTAGGAGGTGTCACGGCGGGCAGACAAATTCTTTATACATTGCATCACGCCTGCTATGCCGCGAGATTAAAGTGCGCCAGTTGGCAAAATGAATGAATAGTTAGAAAGTAAGTAAAACAAAAAAATGGGAAAAGTAAGAAAATACTTGAGTGGAGGGTCTCATGGACACGTTTTCGTAGATACCTGGTCTGTGCATTTAACTGACTGGAAGTTCAAACTTGGGATAATCAGATGACATGACATCTCTCTTGGCTGTTACTACAGTGTGTGTATGTGTGTGTGTGTGTGTGTGTGTGTGTGTGTGTGTGTGTGTGTGTGTGTGTGTGTGTACGTGCGTGCGTGCGTGCGTGCGTGCGTGCGTGCGTGCGTGAGTGTGTGTGTGTGTGTGTGTGTGTGTGTGTGTGTGTGTGTGTGTGTGTGTGTGTGTGGTGTGTGTGTGTGTGTGCGTGCGTGTGTGTATGTGGTGTGTGTGTGTCTTTTCCCTCCCCTTATTGACAATTGAATCTGCATAAACACGATGTAAAATCTCTTTCCTGCGCTGTTTTCGTTATTGCGCAGCAAAATCTTTGAAATGATTGATCCAGAGATCGAAAAGGAAACAGAATACTGAAGCTTCAAAAAGGTTTCGAATTCCGAATTTATTTGACATCTGAATGACAGAGATAATGCATAGTCAAACGAAGGCGGCACTGATCAAATAAACGCGAGAAATGGAGAGAAATTTCGTGACATCAATGTTCAACACTTCCTCATAATTACAGAACTCTCCAATGTGAAAATGAAATTACAGATTCAATAACGAGCATTCCAAGAACAAGCCTGAAGAAACTCCAGGCAATGAACTCTTGTCAGTTTGAGCAAATTGGTAAAAGTAGGCGAAATCCGGGCTTCTAATCAAGCCATGAATGTGACCGTGATGAGAGGCTGAGGCCGATCACCCTAGGAAAAGAAAAGATTATAATATGCCTTGTTAATAAGCTTTTATTGTCTTCCTTCTACAACATTGATTGTTTTGTTCAGTTTTGTCCCCTCTGATACGAAGGGATAGCAGCAATATCAATGATTTTTGGCCGTTGGGAAGTGAGTGACCATTGAATTACCTTTGGCTGTTTGGAATAAATGAATGATAGATGAAACGATAGAACGGAAACGACTTAGAAATTAAAAATAAAAATTGAGGTTGAAATACACAAACAAAAACAGGTTGACAGACAGGCAGGCAGGCAAACAGACAAGCACAACAGACCGATAGATAAATAGATACGCAGACAGACAGACAGACAACACAGATAGATAGATAGATAGATAGATAGATAGATAGATAGATAGATAGATAGATAGATAGATAGATAGATAGATAGATAGATAGATAGACAGACAGACAGACAGATAAAGAACATATAAATAGATGGATGTTAGATTACATGAATCGCCGAATTCTGTTAGCTTCCTCACGATTGGTCACGTCATTCATAACTAATTGGGCCACGGATGCTTCATGGATGAAGTACGGATGTTAGGTGTCTGTCTTCGGGTTCGTTTCTGAGTGTCCTGGCCCATTTCCCTCCACATCCTTTGGTGGTTGAGGTGAAAGTCGTTACTGCCTCCATAACACGTGGCTATGGAGGGCACGTAAAACTGCTGTTGTGGCTTATGGGAAACGGAAACTGTATGTGTCGTTCAGGTGGTCATGAAACCACTTTCGTAGATTGAGGAAAGAGAGAAAGCGCGCACACACACACACACACACACACGCACACGCACACGCACACACACACACACACACGCACGCACGCACGCACGCACGCTCGCACGCACACACACACGCACACACACACACACACACACACACACACACACACCACACACACACACACACATGCGCGCGCGCGCACACACACACGCACACACACACACACACACACACACACACACACACACACACACACACACACACACACACACACACATACACACACACACACACACACACACACACACACACACACACACACACACACACACACACACACACACACACACAAGCGCGCGCGTCCACACTACCATCGCCACATCCGTCTGTCTCTGTCTGTCTCTCTCTGTCTGTCTGTCTCTGTCTCTGTCTCTCTCTCTCTCTCTCTCTCTCTCTCTCTCTCTCTCTCTCTCTCTCTCTCTCTGTGTCTCTCTGTATCTCTCTGTGTGTGTATTGTGTGTGTGTATGTATGTGTGTGCACGTGTGTACGTGTGTGTGTGTGTGTGTGTGTGTGTGTGTGTGTGTGTGTGTGTGTGTGTGTGTGTGTGTGTGTGTGCTTGTGAATATGCGTGCCCCTGTGTATATTCTCACGAACTATTTCCTTCGATTCGATTTAGTATTGTCGGTGAAGCGGTGAAGGGTACCCTGTGCTGTCTTTATATATTTTCGTGAACAGCTGCTTCGATTTCAATTCATCTACTGTTCTGGGTTGAGAAGGGGGGGGGGGGGGGGGGGGGGGGGGGGGGGGGGGGGGGGGGGGGAGGGGGGGGCAGGATGAGAACGGAGGAAAGGTCAAGGTGGGGGAGTGCTCTCTCTCTCTCTCTCTCTCTCTCTCTCTCTCTGTCTCTCTCTCTCTCTCTCTCCCCTTCAATCAGTACGTGCTTCTATCAATGTGTGTGCGAACAAGCCTACGTGTGTTGTGTGTGTGTGTGTGTGTGTGTGTGTGTGTGTGTGTGTGTGTGTGTGTGTGTGTGTGTGTGTGTGTGTGTGTGCCTGACTCTCTGTGTGTCCTTCCGTGTGTATATATGTCTCAAACGTGAGACAAAGATAGATTTCTTTGTGGATAATTCACTTAGGGCTTTAATTCACTTGCGGGCTGGAATCATTTCCTTCCAATCAAACCCTGGGCCGTCTTGAGGCTGGGTGACGGTTCCGGAGGGACTTCTTGGGGGCAAACACCGCCCGTAGAGGGCGGGGCTGCCGTCACCGATCGCCTCCAGTTGACGGGCAGCCAACTAATCGAATCACAATCAGAATGATCGGCAGTTCAACCACTGATTTCCACCTCCACCTGTTTTTTTGGGGGTTTTTTTTCCCTTCCGTTTGCCTTCTGTTCTCTTTCATGAGCTGCGTTCAGCCAGGCGCTGTTTTTTTCTCCTACCTTTTTCCTCCTTTTTAACTACTTCTGCCTACTTTTGTCAAGCTTTTTGCTTTTGTTCTCTCTCTCTCTCTCTCTCTCTCTCTCTCTCTCTCTCTCTCTCTCTCTCTCTCTCTCTCTCTCTCTCTCTCTCTCTCTCTCTCTCTCTCTCCCTTTTTCTTGTTTTTCCTAGGTGTCTGTCCATTTTCTTTACGTTCTCCTACTTATGTTGTACAAAACAGTTTCTTGGTTACTTTTTGGTACTTTTTTTTTTCTTTCTGTTCTTGTTTTTTGTTTCTTTTCCCACCCAATCAGTGGTCATATCGTTAGAGCGTTTGATTGCGGAGCTGACTGTAATGGGTAATAGGAAGTGAGAGAGATGGGGAGGAGGAGGGGATGGGAGAGAAAGAGTTTTTAGGGGAAGGGGGAAAGTAAGATAGGGAATGGAGGAGGGGACGGGGGAAGTGATACGCGGGGGGGAGGGGGGAGGGAACTTGGAGGAGGAATGTGGCTGATCATGATATAGCTGAATTCAAACTGTGAAGAGTGAAGAGTGTTTTTTTCATATAGCTGAAGTAAAACTGGGAAGAGTTT
>JADBJO010001086.1:472500-494145 GCA_016801955.1 Conus betulinus
CTCATCCCCTCCTTCCTCTCCTCTCTCTCTCGCTCGTCTGTCCTCTCTCTCTCCCTCTCAGCTCTCTCCTCTCTTCTCTCTCATCCTGCCTCTTCTTCTTCTTCCTTCTGCTTCTTTCTCTTCTTTTCGGGGTCCTTCGTTGCTTCTGGGTCCTTCCTTCTTCCCTCTGGGCTCCTTCCTTTCTTCGTTCTTCCTTCTTCTCCTTCTTCTTCTTTTTTTTCCTTCCTCCTCTTGTCTTCTTTCTTTCTTCTTCTTTTTTTTCTTTTTTTTTTTTCCTCTCTTTTTTCTTCTCTCTTCTTCCTCTTTTCTTCCTTCTTCTTTCTTTCTTCCTTCTCTTCTTTCTTTTTCTTTCTCCTCCCTCTTCTTCTTCTCTTTTTTCTTCTTCTTTTTTTTTTTGTTTTTTTTGTTTTTTTTTCTCTTCTTCTCTTTTGTTGCTGTGATTAGAATCACCAGGACGTCTTTCTGAAGAGATAGGGCCGAAAGCCTGGAGGCATACCTGTGGTGCTGGTTTCCAAAGTGAAATCGGCTATCCTTGGCTCCAGAACAGAATGGGGGTCACCAATGTTGTTGGTTGTGTGTCCTGTACGTTGTGGCACTGGAAGACATAAGCTTTCTTCTGTCAACTGGCATTCCTTGATAATACGATGCTTTAATATACTGCAAATAGCTGTTGTTGTTTTGTTGTTGTAACCCTGGCTAAAATACTCCAGGGATCAGCCAAACAGCCGAAGTACTCAAACACTACCATAAAAAATGCATCATCTGGGACGAGAACATATGTTGTGAGACCTGTTTCCGTTTTTGATGATTACCCCCGCCACATGGGCAGCCACACTCTAACTTCGGGGGGGATTTGGGAGACTGATAATTTATGCTAGGAGCGTTGTCACAACTGAAGACAATCTCTGCATAACTAAGCCGAAGCAAGCATAACAACATTTGATGATGTCTGTAGCTTGGTGTTATTGCCTGTCAGTTTAGCGGCTTTAATTGCGATGTCAGTTCCCGTTTCAAACTGGTAGAACATGTCCATTGCTCAATTACATCTTGATGGATGTGGTTTTTATGGCCTAACATTTTTAGAAAGTTGAACAGAAAACATGTCTAAACTCGTGGAAGCTAATCCACAATAATAGAACCTGCAATCTGAAAAAGACATTTGGATAATACCCTGCTTTAATTATATAATATTCAATCCAAACCTGTTCCGACCTCTCATAAAAGATGGCTAGTATAGTAATCCCGTACTCCCTGGCATAAATGTGTTTTGCCCCTAGGAATTGCCTGTTTTGTTTTAATTGGTTCGAATAGTTTTTAGCGTTTGGGTCTGTCATGTCCTCAATATGACAGATGAGACTTTAGGCGTCCCTTGCTATACGCGCCGCGGTTTGTTTCAATTCTCAATAACTGGGCCCTTTGAAATTTTGGCTAATGCCAAATTAGATTTAAAAATATGATTTATGAATCCTCTCTCTCTCCTATCATCCCCTCTCTCCGTCGCTCATCAACTTCTCTCCCCCACCCTCTCTCCTTCCCCCTCCCTTTCTCTCTCTCTCATCTCTCATCCCCCGTCTCTTCTCGTCTCCTCCTTCTCTACTCCTCTCTCTGCTCTCAGGGTCGTCGCTCTCCTCCTCTCTCTCCTCCTTCTCTCTCCTCTCTCTCAACGCTCATCCTCTCTCTCTCTCATTCTCTCATGCTGCTGCTTCTCCTCCTCCTCCTCCTCTTCTTTTCTTGTCTTTCTTCTCTTTCTTTCTTCCTTTTCTTCTTCTTCTTCCTTCTCTCGTCTTTTTCTTTCTCTTCTTCTTTTCTTCTCTTCTTCTGTGGGCTTTTCAAAGTGCTGTGATTTTCTGAATGATCAGAAGTGAATTCCTGTGGCTTCACCTCACAAAAAAAGAATTAATGAATAAAAGCATGACGATGCCTTTTTCATTTTAGCCTTGTTATTATTAACATACATGGACACAGTAAAATACAAACAGACATAGAGGGCCAGAGGTATCCACATCTAACGTCTTTGCTGGCTATCGTAATCTTTAGGACTGCCTAAATCGTTTCCATCGTTAACCCTTTCTGTAGTGAACAAGCTTAGTATCAGGTATTGCACATGTCCGAGCGAAAGAAGATATCGAGCATTCATCAAAGACGAAGAAATAAAGTTTGTAATGTCAGTAAAAACACTGACTGTGTCTGAATCAACGCTGACTGGATTCAAAAATCCTCTCTGAAGAAAGACGCCATCAAGTCTGTCGTGGTTTTTTTTGTTTTGTTTTTTTGTTTGTTTCTATTTTAGTTTTTTGTTTTGTTTTTCACGTTTCTGCACTGGCAGGTTTTCTCGGGTCTCACGAGCAGCCCATGGCTACTAGAACTACAAGAAAAAGATTTTAATGATAAGCCCACTACTATTTTTCCATTTGTTTTTTTTGCAATTTTTTACATTACTTGGCGCATCATCATGAGAGAAATGCCAATGAGACTTTGAAGCATGTCAGTTTTGCATTAGACACCCCCCCATGACAGTCCCCCATTTTTCCCATCTCTTCTGTACTGTTCTGTCTGTCTGTCCTGTCTGTCGTTCTGTCTGTCTCTCCTCTCTCCCTCTCTCTCCTCCTCTCCTCTTTCTTCTCTCTCTCTCCCTCTCCTCTCTCGCGTACCGTCTTCTCCCATGCTCCCGACTCTCCGGCACGCCGCTTAGTCGTCATCTCGGCATCTCTCTGCCTCACCTCCTCTCTCTTTCGTCTCTCTCATAAATCATCCCTCTCTCTCTCCTCTCAACTCTCCCTTCCCCCCTAAATCTCTCTCTCCTCTCTCTTCAGCCTCCCTGCTTGCCCTACCTGGTTACTGTCCTTAATCTGTCTTATTACAGTCTTCCTGAGTCTGCATGTCTCCCTCTGTCTCTGCGTCTGTCTCCCTCCCTCCCCCCCCCCCCCCCCCCTCTCTCTCTCTCTGTCTCTGTCATCTCTCTCTCTGTCACTGTGTATGTTTACTGCCCTCTTCTGTCTGTCGCTGTCTCGTCACCTGTCAAACATCACCTCTTTGTCTGTCTGTCTTGTCCTGTCTGTCTGTCCCCCCTCTCCTCTCTCTCCTCTCTCTCTCCTCTCCTCTCTCTCTCATCCTCTCTAGCTATCTAGTCCATCTATCGCTTTCCGGTCCGCCGCGCCTCTTCCTTTCATCCCATCTCCTACCGATCTTCCACGTTTGGTTTTTGCCTCTTTGTTTTGAAAAAAGCAGCATAAGGAAAGTCTTGAAAGAAGGGACGGAGCATGAAGGACTTTTCAGGCTCTGAGAATGATCTGAACTAAATTGCTGTGTTGTTTTCAATATTAAAAGACACTCCTTTGCTGGCTATCGTAAATCTTTAGGACTGCATAAATAAATCGTTTCCATCGTTACCATTTCTGTAGTGAACAGCCTTAGCTTAGCTTAGTATCAGGTATTGCACATGTCCGCTCCGAGCGAAAGATATCGAGCATTCATCAAAGACGAAGAAATAAAGTTTGTTTGTAATGTCAGTAAAAAACACTGACTGGTCTGAATCAAACGCTCTGCTGGATTTCAAAGATCCTCCTCTGCTCTGAAAGGAAAAGAAAGACGCCATCCGTCTGTCGTGGTTTTTTTTGTTTGTTTTGTTTTGTTTTGGTTTTCTATTTTAGTTTTTGTTTTGTTTTTTCACGTTTCTGCACTGGCAGGTTTTCTCGTTTTCGGCGGGTTTCACGAGCAGCCAGGTATGGCTATCACAGAAATACAAGAAAAAGATTTTAATGATGATAAGCCCACTACCTATTTCCAGTTGTTTTTGCATTTGTTTACATTACTTGGAAGCCAGCATCATGAAGAGAATGCAAATGAGACTGTGAAGGCATGTCAGTTTGCATTAGACATGACAGTCCCATTTTCACATCTCTGTCCTGTTGTGTCTGTCTGTCTGTCTGCTGTCTGTCTATCTCTCTCTCTCGTCTCTCTCTATCTCCGCTCTTCTATCTCTCTCTATCTCTCTCTCTCTCTCTATCTCCTCTCTCTCTCTCCTCTCTCTCTCTCTCTCTGTCAGCCTACCTGCTTGCCTAACATGGTTATCTGTCTTTAAAGTCTGCATGTCTCCTCGGTCTCTGTCTGTCTGTCTCACTCCCTCTCTCTCTATCTCTGTCTCTGTTCTCTCTGTCACTGTGTCTGTCTCTCTCTGTCTGTCTCTGTCTCTGTCTGTCTCTCTCTTGTCTGTCTGTCTCTGTCTGTCTGTCTCCTCTCTCTCTCTCCTCTCTCTCTCTCTCTCTCTCTCTCTCTCTAGCTATCTATCCATCTATCATCTCTTCCGCACTTCCTTTCATCCCATCCTCCTACCCTATCTTCCCCGTTTGCCTCTTTTGTTTGTTTTTAAAGCAGCATAAGGGGGGAAAGTCTTTGAAGAAGGGACGGACGGAGCATGATATGGACTCTTTTCAATGCGCTGAGATGAGAATGATCTGAACTAAATTGCTGTGATTGTTTTCAAAGTAAAAGGACAATCGATGAAATGTGAAGACAGAATGTTTTGATCGGTGCAGTTTTTGTCTTTCAGTAAGCAGAAACACGTTGCGTGTTCCTCTCTCTCTCTCTCTCTCTCTCTCTCTCTCTCTCTCTATCTCTCTCTCTCATCTCTCTCTTCTCTCTACTATATGTATTTATTCAATTTGGATGACTGATTTATACAAGACCCTAAGAGGTCGAAATGAATGCGTTTCGTTTTGTCCTGTGCTGTGTTTGTCTGTGTTCCTTGGCGGTTAGCCCTTACCCAGCTCTTTCTAATATATACACCTCTTTTATCAATGTAGTTATCACTGTATGGACCAAGACTTAATCAACAATGTTTTTTTTTAAAATAAAGAAAAAGACGTGAGTCAAAGATAAATCCATGGTTCGAGTTCTAAGCTAAATGCTAGTAACCCTTATCACTGTCCAAATCATTCCCAGCTTCCCTCTATCTCTAAAGATTAAGTAGTGTAATATCAGAGTTAATCACTGCCTACCCAGACAGAAATCACGAGCATCAAACATCAGGGTGGTGGAAAAAAAAAAAAAAAAAAGGCCAGCAAACTCTGTCCTTTTTAAAAAAAATCGCTTTCTGCGTCTTGAATCCAATGATTGAACAGATCAAAAGATTTCTTCTGAAAGAAAAGAAAGACACATCCAACAAGTCTCTGAGATTTTTTTCCGAGGGTTTTTGGTTGCTGTAGCATTTTTTTTTTCAACTTCTCCAGTGGGGCAACAGACAGCCTGCGAAAAAAAAATTTTATTTTAAAAACAAAAAAAAAAAAAAAAAAAAAAAAAAAAAAAAAAAAAAAAAAAACAAAAAAAACAAAAAAAAAAAAAATAACAAAAAAAAAAAAAAAAATGGGTTTATTGCAGTGCACTCAGTTATTGTATTTTGTTTTAACTTTGACAGCAATATCAAGAAAAATTATGTAAATGAGGCGCTTGAAGTGCATGTCTGCCTGCATCTGGACAGCTCTCTCTCTCTACTCTCTCTCTATCTCTCTCCTCTCTCGCTCTCTCGTCTGTGCCTCTATCTCTCTCTCTCTCTCTCTCTCTCTCTCTCTCTCTCTGTCGGTGTCTTTCTCTGTGTGTGTCTGTGTGTGTGTGTGTGTGTGTGTGTGTATGTGTGTGTGTCTGTGTCTGTCTGTCTGCTCTCTCTCTCTCTCTCTCCTCTCTCTCTCTCGTCTCTGTCTGTCTGTGTCTGTGTCTGCCTGCACTCTCTCTGTCTCTCTCTCTCTCTGTCTGTCTGCCTCTCTCTCTCTGTCTCTCTGTCTCTCTCTCTCTCTCTGTTCTATATGTCTGTGTCTGTGTTACTGCCCTCTCTCTCTCTCTCTCTCTCTCTCTCTCTCGTCTCTCTCTCTCTCTCATCAAGTCTATTCCCCTCTTTACTTTGTAATAGGCATTCAACAGTACATTATGCAAAATTTTGAAAAACCAATAAAGAGAAATAAATTGTTGAAAAAACCAATTAAAGAGAATCAATAATAAAGAGAGTTACCTGGTGAGCCAGAACGACCCAGAACGTGCTCAGTAATGTAAAGACGGGCCAAGAATTCAGTGTATGGGTAAACTGTCTCTTCCGTCTGTCTGAGTCTGTGAGAAACAGATGGCAGCACGCAATGTGGGGCCAGAATTAGGGAGGCGTGGCTGTTACAGACGAGTGTAAATGATCCATGGTGAGATGACTCAGAGGAAGGCTGACACCTTGGCCATTATCAGAACAGCGTCTGTGTCCAAAGAGCTTAACAATGCTGTGCCCTAATCAGACAGTGACTATGTCCAAAGAGCTTAACAATGTGGCACCAATCAGACAGTGGCTATGTCCAGAGGAGCTTAAACAAGTGGCAAAAATCAGACAGTGACTATGGTCCAAAAGCCTAAACAATGTGGCACACAACAATGTAAGATGAACCACGGACAAATACTGTGCAATAATCAGACAGTGATATGTCCAAAGTGTAAATGTCCCGGCATAACAATGACAAGGGACGGTATGTCCAAATTGTAAGATACAGCCTTAACAATTGTGTGGCATAATCAGACAGGGACTATGTCAAAGTAGATCAGCTTACCAATGTGGCATAATCCCCCCCTAGACCCCGTGCTTAGCCGTGTGACCAAAGTCGGCAGATACAGCTGTAACAATGTGGCATAATCAGACAGGACTATGTCCAAAGTGTAGGATACAGCTTAACACTGTTTATTAATCAGACAGTGACTCCGGTCCAAAAGTGTTAAGCCCGCTTAACAATGTGGCATAATCAGACAGTGCCTATGTCAAAAGAGCTTAACAAGTGTGGCGTAATCAGACAGGACTATGTACAAAGTTGTTTCAGCCTGATAACAATGTGGCAATAATCAGACAGTGGACTAGTCCAAAAGTTGTAAGAGACAGCTTAACAATGTGGCATATAATCAGACAGGGACTATGTCCAAAGTGTAAGTACAGCTTAACAATGTGGCATAATCAGACAGTTGACTCGAGTCCCAAACGAGAGCTGTCAAGAGTACAGCTTAACAAGTGGTGGCATAATTCAGGACAGGACTATGTCCAAAGTGTAGAGATACAGTTAACAATGTGGCATGAAGCAGGACTAGTTGACTATGTCCCAAAGTGTAGCTTTGACAATGTGGGCACAAGGGCAGATAATACAGTGACATGGGACTATTGTCCAAAGAAAGTAGATACAGCTTAACAATGTGGCATTCATAATCAGACAGGAGGGTACTATGTCCAAAGTGTACCCCGAATTTTTTTGAACCAGCCTTCTTAGCAATGTGGCTAATCAGACAGCGTATTATCGTCCCCAACTACCGTGGGACCTATGTACACAGTGGATACACCCCCCACAGCTGTGGCCCTAGAATCATAGAGCAGGACAGTTCGTGCACTGTGTAAAACAGAGCCCTCCCTCCTCATAGACATTCTGATTCCGGCATATAATCAAACCCACCGTGCATAATCCTCCCTCTCTCACTCCCGTCTAGTAGTATGTGGTTAGTATTCCACACGTCCTGTAATAAATGGTGGTACATTCCATCAAATCAGGGTATCCCCTGTACCCTCCGTGTGCACCTTATTTGCCCTACACTATGTGTGTAGTATCAATACTGCCCTGTATACACCCCCGGCATAACTCCAGACACCCAGACCTGCACTATTAGGCCAAACAGTGTAGTGCAGCTTACACACAAAGGTCTGCCCCATAACAAACACACGTTGCCTATGTCCAAAGTGTAGACTAACCGCTTAACATATGTGTGGCATGACTCAACAGTGGCCTATGTCCAATAGGGTAGATTAGCATCACAGCTTACACAAATTGCCCGGCATGTAATCAGACAGTGCATATTGTACCAAAGGTAAGATACTGCCTTAAACAATGTGGCATAAATCTATGAACACCCCGTGACTAGTCACCAACCAGTGTTAAGATGACCCAGAGAGGGACACAATGTGGCATAATCAGGACAGGGATATGTCCAATAGTTGTAAGATTTACCGCGTAACAATGTGGCAAAATCAGACAGTGATATGTCCAAAAGCCAAAAGTGTGTAAGATACAGCTTTAACTTACCAGTGGCATTAATCAGACAGTGGGACTATGTCCAAGTGTTGCAGTATACAGCTTAATCAATGTGGCGTCGCCCGTAATCAGACAGTGGTGATAGTCCAAAGTGTACACCGATAACCCCCAGCTGAAAACAATGTTGGCAATATCAGACAGGTCTATGTCCAAAAGAGCTTCTTCGCTTCAACAATTGTGGATTAATAGAACCAGGACTCCTAGTCCAAAGTGTAGATACGCCTTTAAAAGCTTCTCCTACACAATTGTGGCATAATTCAGGCCAAGGGACTATGCCCCAAAGTGTCGATAACAGCTAACAATGGGGCATGAATCAGGGACAGTTGCTAGTCCCAAAGAACTTAACAAGTGGCATAACAGACATTTGTCAGTTGCTATGTCCAATAGGAGCTGAACAATGTGGCACTTATAAGAATCAAACAGTGCCTACTATGCCCAAAAGTGTGATAGATACAACGAATTAACAAATGTTGGCCATGGATTCAGACAGTGAATATGTTACACAAAGTGTAGGATACACGAGTAACAATGGGGCATAAATCAGACAGTGACTAGTCCAAAGTGTAGAGACAGCCTCACATGTGGAATAATCATCAGATAGTGAATTCGTCTCCAAGTATAGACCAGAGCTGACCAACTTTGTAACGGTGCAGCTATCCCAATAACTAATTGTTTTGTGGTGTGGACCTCCTCTCTCCCTCCCCACCTCTCTCTCTTTCTCTCTCTCTCTCTCTGCTCTCCTCTCTCTCTCTCTCTCTCTCTCTCCTCTCTCTTCTGAATTACATGTCATGGGTTTATTTCAGTTTTGCTTGTCATAGAACACACACACACACACACAAAAACACACAAACACCAAAACAAACACCCCACACACACACACCAAACACACACACACATCAAACACAACAAACCCCTTCTTTCTTTTTCACACTCGTTTTGTTTTATAGTGGCCAAAACATCTTCAAAGATGGTAGTGGATTACTACATGAGCTTTCACATGCTCAGATGTTTGAAATGCTTATGGATTAAGTGTTTGTTTATTAATATTATTATTATTGTTATATTATTATATTATCGTGATTGTTCCAAATAAATGAGGAGAACTTCCTCACCTTCCTTAACAAAATGAAGGTTAGGTACTTATGATGAGGCCTCTTTCCGTTTCATGAATCAGGAACTGTTCATTTTTATAATTTATTTCCATTCCTTTATTTATTCTTCATTGTGGAATGATATGAAGATGGACTAACCTTGATCACCCCTTATTTATCATTGGGGGTACATGGGGAGCATGACATACCCTGATATGCAATTAACAAAAAATACACAGGAGGAGAAAAAGAGACCCCCCCGAAACACAGGTGTCACGATAATACATCCTATCCAATTGCTAACACCACCGTTTGCTGCCACCTATAACGGCAAAATTCGTTGTTTGTTTGTAATATCAGTGTCATGCTTACCCAAGCAGGAAATCACCAGAATAATCAGCAGAGGATAGGAAAGGGAAAAAAAATAGAAAAAAAAAAAAAAAAACTCCCCCTTTAGATCAATAAGATTCATCTGAAAGGGAGGACATCGGTTCCATAACTCCGTTATATTTTTTTTTCCCTTTTTTGCAGGGATTCTTGGGTTCTCACGGCACAATTTATTTTGCTATGCTGCAGAGCAGAACTGAAAAAAAAAAAAAAAAAAAAAAAAAAAAAAAAAAAAAAAAAAAACAAAAACACAAAAAAATACAAAAAAAAAAATTAAAAAATAAAAAAAAAAAAAAAAAAAAAAAACAAAAAAAAAAAAACAAAAAAAACAAAAAAAAAAAAAAAAAAAAAAAAAAAAAAAAAAAAAAAAAAAAAAAAAAAAAAAAAAAAAAAAAAAAAAAAAAAAAAAAATTTGCCAAAAAGGAAAAAAAAAAAATAAAAAAAAAAAAACAAAAAAAAAAAAAAAAAAAAAAAAAAAAAAAAAAAAAATAAACCAAAAAAAAAAAAAAAAAAAAAAAAAAAAAAAAAAAAAAAACACGAACGTTTTCATGGCAAAGAAAAAAATACAGACAAGGGTATTTGTATGTGTTTTAAATTTTTGGGAAATAGCAAAATAATATCAAGCAAATTTATGCAAATCGCGAGGGGCACTTTATAGGTTGGCACATCTGTTTGCATTTGACTCCTTAAACAGGCTTCTCTTGGCTCTCTGTCTCGTCTTGTTCTCCTATCTCTTCCTATCTCTCTCTCTCTACTTTATTCTTTCTCTCTCTTCGTCTCTCTCCTCTCTCTCGTTTTACACACACACACACACACACACACACAAACACCACACAAACAACACACAAAAACACATACACCGCACACGCGCACACACACACACATACACGCACACGGCGTGGGAAAAAAAACAACAAAAAATACCCGGAAACAATAACCGGAGCACAAACAAACAAAAACACACAAAACAAAAAATAACACAACAAAAACGCTCCCGGCGCGCGGGCCGCGCCAAACACACCAAACCCACCCACACCACATACCCAACCACACACCAACACATCCCCCCCACTCCCACATCCACCCTCAACCCCACACAACTACACCCCACCCACACACAAACACCACACCAACACCCCAATCCCCCAACACACCATACACGGCATCCTTACTGTTTCCGTGCCTTTGGCAACTGTGCATTCGATTCCTGACATCATTTGATTAATTAAAATCGTTTTAAAAAAACCCCAAACAAGTCATCGAACAGTCACAACCCCCCGATTAAAGAACGCCCGGAGCCCAAAACAGGAAAATGGGGACGGCGCCGCTGACGGGATTTCAATTGATACGGAGCAAAGATCATCCGTCGCTCCTATTGGTGCGTAACTTATTGTTACAGAACCCGACCCCCAGATCAGTTCCGAAGATAAGAGCAAAGTACGGGAGGGGAAAGGGGGGGGGGGAACCGCGAGGCGGAAAATGAGTGGAAAACACTCCACGGGAAAATCGACGTTGTTTTTGTCTTTTCATTGTTGCACGCCACCTTACCCCAGAATCTCCTTGGTCTTCCGTAACGATTCAGTATTGAGGCCCCTTTTTTGGGGTCGGAAGGCGGACATTGTTGTTATACGACCAACCGGCATCCACACTTGGATTCCCCCAGCCGCAGCGTGTGTCCGAGGAGTAGTTTATGACCCTAGCCATGAGCATGAAGGATGACAACTTGGACACACACTACTGACTCGACCAGACGGTGGGAGTTCACAATAGGCTTGTACTCAGTTTCCCGCCATATGTCATGTTGTCGGCCTTCCCTCCTTCCTGTTACGTCACCTCCTCAGGCAATTCTCTTGCCTTGAAATCCTGGGTCCCTTGGCATCTGTCCAGGACTACATAGACCTTGCCTCTGTTGAATACAGAGCGCTTTTTCAACCGTTCAGCGTCACTCCCCCCGCCCCTCCTTCCCTCTGCGCTGCTGCCCCTCGACCCCCCCGCGTCATCCACCCCGTATCTTCCGACACCGACCCATGAGACCCCCCCAGTCACTTCCCCTTTCAGACCATTTCTGTTTTCCCTCTTTTTAGTACCCCTTTTTTAGATTCTTCACCACCCCCAAGTCCGTCTAGAACCTTCTTTCCACAGATCCCACGCACTGGCCAAGAATACCTTTCAAGAACTTAGATATAAGTACAGTCATTCACCCCCACCATTAGTGTATTTTGGTAGTTCTTTGCAGTATTGCCTATAAACACCAAAATAGGCAGCAAACTGAATTGAAGGATGGCTGCACTGGCACAAGAACAATGCAGATTGTCTAAGTACCGTTCCTTGTGGAATAATTAAAGAAAAAAGGTACGGATGCAGGTTCCACACATCCTTTTAATTGTTCAGCTGCGAGGTATAACTGTCTTTTTTCCGTATTGGGTAGTTATTTGGTTTCGGTTTATTTGTTCACGTGGGATGTGAAAAAACCGGTAAACCGTTTCCAGAGGTTGTTACAAAGAGGATTCAGTGGAATTCACACAACAAACCAACACATCACACAAAACCCAATCCCACACCACACACACAAACAAACCCCCCCACTAGTCCTCACTACACCCCCCACCACCCCCTACCACCACATCCCACAACAACACACAAACAACAACATAAAAAAAAACTACGATACAACCCACACACAACCACAAACTAACACACACACCACACAACACACACACACACACACACACACACAAACACACTCCCACTACACCTCACTCTCTCTCTGTCTATAGATTCCCTCTCTCTCCTCCGATATCTCTCACACCCCCACACACACACTCACTTACCCCCCCCCCCAACAACCCATACCCCCCTGAACCCCGCAACCCCCGCTCCCACAAACACACTCCCTCTCCTTCGCTACTCCTCTCCCTCCCCTATCCTCTCCTCTCTCTCTCTCGATCCAACTGTTCTCTCTCTTACTTATCCTCTCCTCCTCTTATTACTCATTCTCTATCAGTAGTGACTTGAATTCCAAGAGGCAACATCAAAGTTCCCTAGAAAAAAGGGAGAAACATACCAAAGTCTCATATATTTTGTCCCTGCAATGTTTATACGGTATATCATTTCGCATCAGTTCCCTCATTTTGCTTGCCTGATCCCCTGCTTCGTGTCGCTACCACGCCCCCTCCCCGTTTTGGGAACGGCGCGGGGACAAAAACAATGATTAACACAAAATTACCCCTCTCCGCACAACCCACTACTTTCTCAAAGCCCCTGACTACCTTCCACGCTCGTCCCTATCGCACCAAGAATCTTTTCTAGAACTAACCGTAGTCACAACCATCTTCGCACGACACGCAACGGCACAACCCCCTACCACAGCATCCCCCCGTACGATCCTATCACCCGACGCAAGGCCACGCCATGGCAAGCACACCTTACAAAACAACCATTCTACTAACCCACCACACCCACCTACCACAACACACTTCAACACTCACCACAACACACACACGCACTCACTAACTATCTCCTCTCTACACCACACACCAATAACAACACCACCACACCCAACAAAACTTCTAACCTCCAACCTTACACAACACACCCAAAACAAATACCAACAAACACCACCACACCCACACATGTATAACAACACAAAAAACCAAATACAACACCACAATCCCACACTCACCACACAAAACCATTACCACACACACCCCCTCTCTTCCACCACTCACACCAACAACAACCACACGCAAGCACCCACACCCCACACTACACCGATCTTCTCTCCCTTTTCTCTCCCCCCTTACTTATATCTCTTACTTCTATTCATCTCCTCTCTACCCATCCACTCTCCTATTTCGTCTCGCTCCCTCCTACCTCCTCCTCAGCCCACTCCCCCCCTCCCCACATCCCTCTCTCCTGCCAATCCCCTCCTCCTCCTCCCTCTGCCAGTCCCACCTACGTACGTGCCCCCTACGTGATCCTGCACTTTATTCACTGTATGCGCCCTCATTTTTCTTCTCAAACAGACTTCCACCTCCTGTACAAAACAAAAAAAAAAAAAGGCCGAGACCCTCATCCCACACCAAAAACAAAGTAGATTGTATTTTTCTTCCCGTCTTTCTGCAAAGTTTATCGGGCCCTCCCCCCTGCCACCCGCCCTAGACTTGATGTGAAGGCTGAAAAGAACTCTACACCCACGCCCACGACACTCACGCACCGCTCGCTCGCTAGCACGCAACGTAGGCCTAACACCACACAAACCCGAACGCAAGCACGCACGCTCTACACCGAATGCACCGCATGCAAACACACATAAACCTTACCCAAAAACACAACAGACACACACACAACACAAAAACACCACACACACCAAGCACAGTATTCAACAACGCCGCACACACCACACATTCTCCTCAATCCTCCTCTTACCCCTCCTCTTCACTATATCCTAGCATACGCTCTATGCTCGTCTCTCTCTCTCGCTCCCTCTCTTCAAACACACACAAACACACCACACACCTTCACCTCCAAACGACAGCACCGGATGCGCTCTCTCTCTATCTCTCATCTCTACTGCTCGATCGCTCTTTCTCCAGTATACTCTCTCTCTGTGTCCAATGAATCAATGCAGTGGCCCATCTAAAAGAGTCCCATCTGAATAAATGGGGGAGACATCATCAAAGCTTCTGTTCACCCTACTTTTCCCCGCTCGTTGCACATGTTTCTCCGGTTCTCCCTCCTGCAGTAGATTTGCTGTGAAGCTGAAACAATGATTCACACCGCACCGCACTCACGAACGCTACGCTAGGCAAGCACAGGCACGCACACAACCGCACGCCACGCACGTACTGCTATGTTAGGGCACGCACGCATGCACAAACACAACACCCACACACCACACACACTCACCACACCTACACACACCAAACAAAACAAGACACCACACAACCCAATGCACCTCCATGCCTATAGCAAGGAAAACACGCAGGTCAACGTTAAATGTACAACATAATTACCTTTCTGATCGCCCCTTATCAAAATCCCTTGAGCCTTCTTTAAACGATGTCTTGCGTTTATCTATCGGTGAATGAACAAGATTTTATATACCATCCTAAAACATTACCTGGCCATTAGCACACCAAGCACATCATTGAGAAAAGAACACCAAAGACAAACTCATACTGTCTGTTAAAAGCCTGGCTGTGCAAGAATTAATCGCAGCAAGATAAATCCCTAACGGAATGGCCACAGACATAATCCTCTTAATGCATTTCTGATTGTCAAGTTCAACAGAGGAAAACCTGTCTTGCGTTTGTTCCAATGGGGGGAAAAATATCCGCCTGTAAAATTCTCTACGGCATTACTTTAAAGTGAATTGAGAATTTGTACTTCTTTTCCAATTTCGTATCAGTAGACGATTGGAAATGAACCAACTTTGCAGGCCATGCGGTTGTTTGCAGTGAAATGGCAGCTCTATATCTTCTCTCTCTCTCTCGCTCTCTTCTCTCTTCTCTCTCTCTATCTCTCTCTGGGTTCCTGTGAGTTTGTATAAAAAGGCCCGCCCAATAGTTATATAAAGTGTAGGGCAATTATTTTTCCCATTTCAATAAGTAGAGAACGTTTATTCACTATGGATGACTGGGGCCCCTGACAATTTTTGTTTATGTTAAACGATTATGTGGAGCTAGGGTCTATTCACACCAAACAGATAAACGGCATATTAGACAACACCCACTGATAGGACAGAGATTAGCTGTTATTGCTTACTCTACTCGGTTGTCCCAACCCAAAACCTTTATAATGTCCAAATCTGCACACAGCTTTCCCCCCATCTCTGGTGAACAAGGTTGGTGATTTGTATTTGATATCCTGTTAATCCATTGCCTGTCCGAACCTTAGAAATCTAGGAAGCATTCAATCAAAAGCCAATAAACGAACAAACTCTGGACAAGTCTGTGACGGTCTCTGTGAAGAAAACGCGGACTGACCTAAAAACATACCCTGGCTGGATTACAAGATGCTCTCCCTGAATGGAACCCGACACATTACCCACGCTGTGCTTTTCTTGTTCCTATTTTTTTTCACTTTCTTAACGTTTCTGCAGTGGCAAGTTTTCTCGAGCTCAGTTGTACACTTGGATACAAACCAACTAACAAAAAAGAGGATTGTTGCATAATAGCCATATTTTTTTTATGGTACCGTTTCTGCCTTTAAAAGCCAGTAGTAGTAACAGGAGACTATGCAAATAGGCGCTTGAGGAGTGTCTGGCACGTTTGGACATTGGAAATGATAGTGGACGGACAACCCACTCTCTCTCCTATCTACCCTTCTCTCTCCTCTCTCTCTATCTCTCTCTAAATGATCAATTCTCGATGTATCATTTTTTTTTTGCATGCCCTCAGATGCCACACAGGTTATGGGACATCCCAACCAACCTACGCACATCCAACCATACCAACTCCCCAAACCACCCTGTCTTTTTTTTTTTATTATTTTTGTTCTAACACAGGTAGCAGAGAAACTCTATAAAACCATTAGGACCCGGCGACTCACTTGTTTTTCTATGGAAATTAAGACTGTCCTGAGTTGATACTGAACTTAATTGTTGAGTTTTATACTAATAGCAACAGAGATCCCCTTTCGATCCGACCAGTGCAAGTAGGCGTTTTATTATCGGTGCTCTTTGCATTTAAGTAAGCGTACACACATGTGCTCTTTACTGAATCTATTCATATTCTTTTTTTCCGTTTTTTTCCTTTGTTTTGTATTTAGTTCACCTCTTCCATCCTTTGGCCCCATGACCAAGCTATCAAAGTCTTTCATTCCACTAGGGCTCCCCTATCATATGACCAGAAAACCAATGAACTGTTGTGATGAAACCAAACACAAAGGTTTGACTAAGACATATCCTAAAGCTTCGCAATTAACAAACGGGATAAATCCCATCTCCCAGGTGCCTTCACTACACCACGTTATAACCGTTATAACGCTCAAATCTGTTTCCCCCAGCTTGCATACTGTAGGGGTTAAGATAGATAAGAAACACTGCTGCTCAAGCGAAATCCACGCCCCCAGATTGAACAAAGAGAATAAAACCACTACGACCCCATTTGCCTGGTTCTATAAAAAAAACCCCAGCAACAAACACAACAACCAATAAATCCGTGGTTTTGGACCGAATTCAGGACCTGGGACCATACTCAAAAGATCCTACTACGAGACATCATACCACATGTCTTTCGTCCGGTTGTGTGGGTGTGTGCGGCGCCGCGGGGGGCAGGGGACCCTGTACGTGTATGGGCTGTGTGGTGCTGTGTGTGGTGTGTGTGTGTCCCCCTTGTGTGTGTTCGTGCGTTCGCCTGGTGCCTGTGTGTCTGCTGTGTGTGGGTTGCTGTGTTTGTGTGTTGGGCTCCCGTGTTTGTTTGAGTTGGCTGTGGCGGCTTGTGGTGCTGTGTTGTGTGGATCTGGTTATTGTTTGTTTTGTTTTGTTTTGTTTTTGGATGTTTGGACTCACTATGCTCTCTGGGACACATGCGTGCCCTTCCCTCCTCTGCACCATGGCAAACCATTCTGCATATTATCAAATAACACGACAGATTTCAGGGCGAAGTCATCGAGGCGGAGATTTGTTTTAACTTTTGAAAGCCACGTTTTCTATAAGAACAACTTATGCAACACAAGTTGATTGAACAATGCATGTCTGCTTGCACGACTGGACCAATCTCTCTCTCCCTTTCTACCCGCCTCATTGATTTCATTGCTCTCTCTTCCTCTCTCCTGCTATCTTCTCTCCTCTAAGCGCCTTCGATCCTCCCCGCTCTCTCCCTCCTACTTCTCTCCGCTCCCCTCTGTATTATTGATGTCCTGCTGGCTTCAAATAGTGCAATCCACAGCGACCCCCACACTCTTTACATACCCTAGTTGTTAAATAGCAAGTAAAATAAAAGCATGAAATGGACGACTACGACGGAGCAAAACGCGCTGGCTGTGTTGTAGCCAGAATCGGCACGATTTGTACAGTTCAGTCGGTGTGGGTCAAAAGCGTTGCCTGGTAGCAAATGAGAACAGAAAAGACCCCACCCCCTGGTTGGTGCAGACCCGAGGGCTACGATCAGGTGAGCGATAATGCGTACCTGAAGCCCGATACAGAGCCCGTGAATTCTCCATATGATGGAGATGAAGCATGACAACGGTGACCATGGCTCCCAAGACAGTGGCCTACCGACGTCGGGTGTAGACCAAGGAGCGAGAACGCCCTTCCACATGATTAACAGTGCATATGCTCCATGTTGCCTACTTCTGGCTTAGTTTTTCAGTGTCATAGGTCCAACCCGTCGTCGCTATCGCTGAATCCTAGCCCCCTGCACGCTGTCACTGACCCCCTCTTACATGCGGCCATCACTGTGCACAGTATGCAACCTGCTCTGACGTCCACCCGTGTCTTATCAATGCGAAATTGAACGAAAGGGCACGCGAAGACCTGATGACAAGTTTCTGGGTAAACACCTGGTCCAAATGTTTCCAAATTAGCGCCAAAGGGAAACATAATGGAATATGGGCCATGGAATCGCCCAAAACGGCACCATATATCCGTCTTAAATTGACCCCTACGACTCAGTTGTCCGGTCATTTTTTGTCACTGTCTTGAAGCGAAGTGTTGATGAAACGGCCCGTTGTTGGTAGCCGTGTGCTTGGGCGATGGGCGTTTGTCCACCACTTTCAAAACCCTGGCCCCGGATGTTTCCCTCTGGGCAGCTCACCTATTACTCTGTACCGCCACTATTGATCCTGATTTGCCCCCCCCCCCCAGAAAAGTATTACAATACATCCCCAGAAGAGCGTTGCCACCGCGCGTCGCAGTTGGTCCAAAAGCTTTACACCAAACACTATTATCAAGAAATCAAGATTTCCGGTCGTTCAATAGCCCCCATAAACACATAGTCCACGCGTTTTCCCCCCCACGCTCTCTGTCATTAAACCACGAGAATTAATTATCTTCGGCCCAACACCCCAATTCGCTTTACCTCCTTTTTAGTAATCCTCAAGGATAAAGCTTGCCTATCGCGACAATAGTTCTGTCCTAGCGAAATAACGATCATGATCAAACGAAAAAAAACGATAAAACCTTCGGCAAGGACTTAAAAAACCACTGAAGCTGAGCAAATGAGCCTCTGAAAAGGAAGATTTCACCTGTGTTGTAGTTTACATTTCTGAACTCCAATGTCTTCGATTTCTTCAGAGGCGGTACATTACTGCTAAGGACAGATTTTTTTCTTCTTCTTTGTTCTTTCTTTATTTCTATTCTTTTTGACGCAAGTTAGCTATGCCAATGAGGTGGGGGAATGCATACCAATTGGATTGTGACAGAACACTCTATCTCTCTCTCTCTCTCTTATCTCTTCTCTCTCTCTCTCTCTTCTCTTTATCTCTGTCTTGACTTGTGTCCCTCTCTCTCTCTCTCTCTACTATCTGTTTCTGTGCCTCTCTCCTCCTCTCTATCTCTCTCTATTCTCTCTCTCTCTCTCCCTCCCTCCCTCCCTCCCCACGCACATTCACGACAGGGACCATTTGGGGTATATCAATTTGCACCCCGCGGCACCAGTTCCGTGGTTTTTAAGGAAGTTCAAGGAGCTACGTAAAAAGGTGGGTCGTTAGCCGCAGTCAGGACGCATTTTTATAGGGTGCTTAAACAGAGAAAGGTCTTTGGGGCCAGAGGCAGGACGGGGGTATCGGGGTATGCCAGGAAGTCTTGATCATCGGCTCTAAGAATGGCTAGACGCGCGATCAGCTGTGGCGCATGTGACAAATCGTTTGATAAGTGCTAATTGTTGCTTACCGCACACCGACAATCAGACTTAATTCCAGTGATTGGTATTTTCTAGCGTCATCTTTAGAGATCTCAGTGGGACTTACCACTTAAGGGCAGCTTTAAGGGGCGTCATGCTTCAGCTGGACCCATTAACAACACACCCTTATTTGTTGTATCTGAACTATTTAATACTCCCCTTAACAACCACGCGAGCAGTTTCTTCCGCTCACGAGCGCCCCGCACCGAGTCACACAATTCAACGGAGGTACACACCCCGAATCCTGTATGATTACGGTGGTAGCTAAGCCTTTCTGCTTCAGCATAGTGGGGACACCTTCCTTAGTAAGGCCTGCCTGGACTGAAGGAATGTCCTTGAAGGACGGAGTGTCTTCCCTAGAGGCTGTTCTTAACTAGCTGCCTTTACTTTTGACCGTTGGGGTTGGGCTATTCATAAGGCATAGTACAAACCCCACAAAAAGGGTTGTTCCGTGGATTAAGTCTTTTTCTCTTTCTCAGTCGCCGTCTATCGTCTCTGTTTCGCTTCCCGTATCTCGTCTCCCTCTCGACGGTCTCTTCTCGCTCTCTGCTCTCTCTCTTCGCTCTCTCCCTTCTGGAAAGTACTGCAAAACCAACGTTTCTCAGCCCCCAGAGTTGGTCAAGTAAAAAAAACTCTCCGAAAACAGTTCGTCTCTCCTTGGAAATAACTTCATCCACATGGCCAATGCGGTCATCGGAGCTATTGGGACAGTTAAACTCGTTCTGCTGCCGTGCACGTTTAAAAACTAATCTGAAATGGAATGAAAGCAATTAAACAAAACCTATGTTCTGATCTTTTACAAAAAATAAGGGTTAGCAGGGGAAATAAGGAAACGATCGCATGGGACACTTTCCACCCCCCTTAAGGTAATCAACCACGCGCCCGGGCACCGAGGCCGGTGGAGGACGGTGGATGGTTGAGGGTAAACTCTTGCACCTTGAACTTAAACTATTTTGAATGGACCCCGAGGATGCAAAGGCTTCTTCAGGCCCAGCGGCAGACTGATGTTCTGTAAACTGAATCAATACACTCTCGGTTAAGTACCACTCTCATAATTAGGAGTCTGGCTCCACTAATAACCCATCCCCTTTACCCTGTGTCATTTTTGCTCCCTCAAAACCACTCGTTACCAAACGGCAGATTCCAGGGACCTAGAGAGCAAGACGGTGGGATGCGCCGAGAGCCGATGGGAGGGGAACTTATGACTGAGGAGAGAAAGTCGGTACATTTAAATGCCAACATGGACAGCAGTAGCACCGCATTAAAGAACCTAGCTGGGTATGGCCCATTAAAGGAGGTAACAAGTCCATGGAATTGTGCAAGACAAAGGCTCAGGGAAAAGGCCTGCAGAGGGACGACAGGATCCGGGGCACGACGGACCCCGCGAAAAAAAAAAAACCACCACCAAACAACCACCCTCCCCCCCACACAACCCAAAAACCAACCCAATCCCACACCCCACCCAATAGCACCACCAAATCCACCGCATATAAAACGTAAAACCTTTACCCCACGCCTCCAACCCCCACCACCCACCACCCAACTCCAACCCTTACCATCTCCCCCCACCCAGTTATCCAACAAACCACCACCTCCCCACCACCACCACCTCCCCCACCCCCCCCCCCCAACACGTCTTCGGACAAGAAACAGATGTTGTGTCGTAGGGTCCCGTTTTTTAAAAATCGATTTGCAATAAGTAATGCTCGCCTCCAGGATTTAATTTATTGATAGACTCCCCTTAAAGCGAACACGACTGACATTCGTCGGCCCTCCCGTTCCCCCGCTCCGTGATGTTTCTCAAGTTCTCAAGGTGCAATCTTGTGGATGTCCCACGCCTGGATATGGACATTAACCTCCCATCACTAGAGGACTCCCTGCAGGCCTTAGGGACAAATTTCCCCTGGCTTAATCCGACCTTTGATGGGTTTGGGACGATGATGCTAAGTTCCAATTAAAGTAAGACGCGTTCCCGCCGGAATGATGGGCCCTTGCATTCAAAAATACAAACTACCTTTCAAATAGCATGTACCGTTATATAAGATGTGTCGCAAGACAGACACAAATGTCATCCACAAGCATGGTGATTTTGTCGGGTGTTGCGCCTTTTAGAAATTTTAAGTTCTGAAAGTCGTCTGGATCTCTGTTTCAAACGACCGACCGGCTACCGTGGACTCTACTAATGGCAACAGCCCCACCGTTTCAATGTTCAAACACGAACAGAATGTATAC
>JADBJO010001087.1:0-10000 GCA_016801955.1 Conus betulinus
TGGTCTGACGGTGCTCATTGCCTCGATTCCCGTGCTGCCAGAACTTCTTCCGTGGGCCAGCATCTCCTGAGAGCAGTCAGAGGTGACGCGCTGTCACTGAATATACATCAGGGGTCAGAGAGAAGACCTCTCACCACTGGCCGATTCGCCACAGGGGAAATCTTAGCGGGCGTTCTGATCTTCGTTCCTGTGATGCATGGGGTCAAATCAGCACAGCCTGCTCGTTCGCTGCCTGTGGACTCTCCCGCTTTCTGCATCACCACTGGTCTCCGCTTCTTACGACGTGTAGACATGAACTGGGTGCAAATTGGACCTGTGGGAAACAGAGCAAGGTCTGAGGGGCCACCCTGTCATATGCCCGTGCCTGTGTCTTCTCCGATCAGTCAACCTCCTAGCCTAACTAAACGTACACCAGGGATCCGGGACAAAGCCTTTCGCTGACTGAATATTTCTGCACACGGTATTCCTATGGGGAATCCCCCATCGTTCACTGGCTCAGCAAGGGTCACGTCTGCGAAGCGTCTCCTGTCTCAAAAAAAAGGGTGGGACCGTGCAAGTCTAAGAGGGGTACGACATTGTTGGCTGCGTCTGCTCTTTGCTAGACATAAACATGTCAAAAGTGAATCTGCTCTATCTTATTTTTTCTTTTTTTTTTTTTTTTTGACATGGTCACTCACTCTTGGACTCATCATTACACAGGACCAGAGGATAGTTTTCTATGACAACATTCATTTTCTCTAGTGGTTTTCACTGTAGCATCGAGAGGTTTTCCATTTTCAATGAGTGAAATTCATGGACGGTAGGAACTCCAAAACCCTTTTTCTTTGTTGAAATGAAAAATCACCAACTAAAATCATGTTCAGTCTTGATGTACAGTTGTGTGGAACACGGCGTCCCAGAGAAGGTGGTTTTGTAATTATGTGGAGAATATTTCGGACGGTTCTGCCAGGTTCATTTTTCTTCAAATCATCTCGTTCCCTCGATGTCCACCCTTTTATCACTCTCCCTCCCTTACTTGCAGTCTTTATATATCCACTGTGCTCGACTAGATTGTAAACAGCCTGTTTTGACGTGCGGGGTTTTTTTTTTTTTTTTTTTTTTTTAGACTTTTCAGTGTAAGTGGGGAATTGTAAAAGTCAGTTAGTGTTGTTTCTAGCCAAGCCGATCGCAGAGAGCCCATATCGGAACTGTCAAACCGCCATAATGGACTCCATGTTTAGACATATTCTTATTTGAAACGCACGCCTCACCTTCATTCCTTCTTCTTGTGCTATCCCCATCGGGGAATTACCGACCTGTTCATACACTGCCATGATTTTTTTCCATCCCCCTCCACATTCTCCTCATCTCTTTGCTGCAACATCTTCTCATCGCCATTCTCTCCACACCCTCCATGAGTCCAACCCCCCAGAGACCAACGTCAGAGATGATGATCTTCTGCCCCATGCCCGTGTCCGTGTCATGACCTCATTAGTCAACTTGCTGACCCTCCCCCCCCCCCCCCCCCACCCCCCCTCCCCGCCCCCCCCCCCCCCCCCCCCCCCCCCCCCCCCGGTAATCAGCGGTCAGGGGATGGAACACTTGCCGAATAGTAAAAGCATTCAGGGCATGCAGGGGCCAGTCACTTGCAGAGGTCTGCACCAGTCTCCTGTAACCGAATTAAGTGACGGTTCCTGAATTCTGGCCTTGTTTGCATCATGCTGTTTGTTTCTTCTGGGCTGTGGTCGTGAGCCGTCTACGAATGGGACCTGAAGGCATATGAATTGTCGTCCAGCGCAGATGTGCCTGACGTAGTTCTCATAACATCATTCCCGATTCTTCTTGCCTCGTGCTCCTCTTGACAGGATGGCGTCAGTAGGTTTCAGAACTAGCAGGGCCCGGCATCTCTCTTCCCGAATGTAGCAATGGATTAAACCAAAACAAAAAGCACTGGATCCTAACATATAACGAGACGACCCCTTCTGGACGAGTAGTGTGCGTACACACACAACTCAAACAGAACAAAGCAGCCGTGTTATCTTCCAATCCCGTCATTGCTGTCAGGCCTGCCGACCACAAACCAATACAACTGCTTTTCTACGATAGTCAGGCTACCGGACGATGTCATTGCTTCCAAATGTGTGCAGAGTTCTGCAACAGCGAGGCACAGATTCATGCTAAGGTTGCCAAATCAGAAGGAGCTGATGGGTATGTGTCCATGCTGAGACTAGAACGTTAGAAGTCAGCATAATGACCTTCTATGAAAAAAATGCATGTTCTTAGCCAGCAGGAGAAATTGTTGACGATTTCACACAAGACAGTACATGAAAATGGCACAAATCCTTACAGCAGAGGCTTTGTAGACGGTATGAAAAGTTTCATTTTCTTAACACAAGTTACATGACTAGAAAAGCACTCAGCAGTCTGCTGACCTCTGGTCTAGATCAAACGGATTTTGAATTTGCCCTTTGACCTCATCTGCACTAAACTGACAGGTAAGGAAAGAAAATTGTGCGTTCATTCTAACATAAGAGAAAAAAAATTCAGTAGGCAAGCTTTTACTTTTGAATACTCATTACTTTTGTGAGCAGGTCAGTTCATGAGCGAAAAGAAAAAAAAATCATCCGCCAGGGAAAATAACTGCAGGCATTGACTGAAATAGTAACTTCCCATGAACTTAAAAAGATGTATCACCCATTCCTCCCCCTCTCAAAAAAAAAAAAAAAAAAAAAAAAAAAAAAAAAAAAAGGTCGACGTTTCATATAATTGAAAGTGTAATATCTCACTCAAGAATATACCGCTTTACAGACAGTATCAGCTGATCAGCTGGCGCACAGTTACTTCACAGTTTTCATGTTCACTGGACAACTTGTCAAAATTGTGCTGAACAGATTCTGGAGTCGCTTTATGATCCAGATCCGCACCACCGATCAGCACCAACATTGTGTGTGTGTGTGTGTGTGTGTGTGTGTGTGTGTGTGTCCTTGGGGCCATATTGCAGATTTTCATGAAGGCTTAATATTTTTGCAAAATGTCGTTAACAAGTGAACTGAAATAATTATACTGACGCAGCTGAAAACAAAAACTTCCATACGCAGATAAACTTGTATTCTGTAGAAAAAAAAAAAAGCCATTGTGTCGAGTCTGTGTCTGCGGCTGTTCTCCACCAATCGATTGTCTCCCTTCCCCTGACACACCATCCTTCAGTTCCAGAGCTCCAGAGGAGAGTGTCCCACAGGCCACCTCCTGCCAAATGTCAGTGCCCGGGTCGGGCTCCCATTAGTGCACGTGCCACCATCCCGAACAGGGCCCCAGGGATCAGGAAGGCCTTTGGTTGGTGAGGGCTTTGCCACGCAGTAAATCGCTGGGGGGATTGTGTCCTGCCTGCAGTAAATGGGGCCCAGTCAGCCGCGTCTGCTCTGTGCACACCTGTCAACTCTACAAGCTGTTCCCCCCCCCCCCCCCCCCCTTCTCCTTGCCCAATTGTCTCTGTGCCCCCCCCCCCAACCCCCCCCCCCCCCCCCCCCCTCCCACCTCTTCCACGTTTTCTTTCCCCTTTTCTTTGACGCTATCCTCTTATCTCTCTCACACACATCGACTCGTTGTGACAGCGGGAGTTTGTCATTCTTGAATGTGTCATGGGTCTTGCTTTATCTAGATCCGCTTTGAATCCCGACATCGCTTGCTCCCTTGAATGTGTGATGGGTATACTTTAGCAGCTTTAAATCCTGACATCGCTTCGTTTAGCAACATTGCCTCTCTCTCTCTCTCTCTCTCTCTCTCTCTCTCTCTCTCTCTCCTCTCTCTCTCTCTCTCTCTCTCTCTCTCTCTCTCTCTCTCTCTCTGGTCTATTTTAGCAGCTTTAAACCCTGACATCGCTTCGTTTGGAACATTGTCCCCCACCCCCCCCCTCTCTCTCTCTCTCTCTCTCCCTTTCTCTCTCTCTCTCCCTCCCCCCTCCCTCTCTGTTCTGTCTGCCTGCCTGCCTGTCTGTCTGTCTGTCTGTCTGTCTGTCTGTCTGTCTGTCTGTCTCTCTCTCTCTCTCTCTCTCTCTCTCTCCCCTGTCTGTCTGTCTGTCTGTCTCCCCCCACCTCTATACTCTTTCTTCATCGTCACAAGTCCTACCGTTCAGATCTTATATCTAATCATATATATATATATACACATACCTGTGTGTGTGTGTGTGTGTGTGTGTGTGTGTGTGTGTGTGTGTGTGTGTGTGTGTGTTAGCTAGCTCCGCACAGTAATATAGGACTTCCCAACGGGATCAAGTCAAGAGTTTGGAACATACATGCTTCTCTTGTGGGCTTCAAGCGTGAGATACTAGAGAGAGAGAGAGAGAGAGAGAGAGAGAGAGAGAGAGAGAGAGAGAGAGAGAGAGAGAGAGAGAGAGAGACAGACAGACAGAGAGAGACAGAGAGAGAGAAACTGATTGTGTCCCCGTCCTCCGTCCTCCCTGACCTGCCTTAGTGTAAACTGTCTAGTTAACTCTAATTGGCTGGAAATGTCGGCATTGGGGAATCACGACTGATCAATCCAGGTGTTGGTGTTGGTGATTATGTCAGAGACCTCTGGCAGGAGGACTGGAATACACAGACGGATAAGAAACCTTTCCAGATCTGGTGGTCGCAAAGAAGAAACGCTTTTATGCTGGCTGCACACTGGCCATTCGTTTTTAACTCGCTCGTACTTTTTAAAGAGTCAAGGAGCTCCGTGGTGCATTCCATGTCATGTGCCACTCACAATGAAACATTCATTCTTTTAGAGTGTTGGGACTTGCATGATGTGAGACATAAACATTTTAAAACAGACTCCCTGAAAACCTTGTTCAGGGATGTTGCACCTGATGTGTTCTTTGAATTTCTGAGGGACACTAACATTTTTCATCTGATCTGAGATTTCACAGTAGAAAGATTTTTTTAATAAGATTTCGATGTATTTTTAGAAGGTGTGCTTTAAAGGGTTGTGTGAACGAATGACTTGTGGGTTGACTTCAACGCGGTGACAGCCCTGATATGGCCTTTGCGGTCGGCTGGGCTATAAGCAAATTACCTTTACCTTACTTTAGGTATTGGTGGTTCAAGGCTTTATTTCTTTGCTAACAATCTGGGAAGCTTTACTTATGATTTGCCTCTTCTCTCTACTGACTAGTCGACACTTTCAAATGACAACCCATGACCTTCGTTCTTGCCCGCTCTATCACTTTCAAAGTCTTTCAGAGATTTGTTTAAAATTGTCGTACGAAAATAAGTCGCATGGGTGTCATGATGAACAAGTGGACACTCAGAGATCTCTCTAACTCTCTCTCTCTCTCTCTCTCTCTCTCTCTCTCTCTCTCTCTCTCTCTCTCTCTCTCTCTCTCTCTCTCTCTCTCTCTCTCAGTCATGCGTGACAGGCCACAGACGCTGAACCAGACCAGTCCTTGGTGCTGACCATCCAGGGTTTTGCCGGTCTGTCTGGGGGATGCCCGCCCTACACTGGACCTCAGAATGGGTCTTGGACCGGGAGTCATGCCGCGAGGCGCGTGGACGAACCAGACAAAGAGCTGAACGTTTCAGAACAGTCTGGGAACCTCCGTGTCTGCTAGCGTGGGTTTTACGTGGTGTGTGGCAGAGTTATGCTCCTTGTGTGAGATTTAGGAATTCGTCTGAAGTCCTTTTTTATGTTCCTTGTATGAGATAAATGAATCTGAAGCCACTTCTCTCAAGTTCCTTGTATGAGATAAAGGAATCTGAAGTAATTTATCCAATGTTTCTCGTATGGAACGAAAGAATCTGAAGAAATTTTTCGCATGTTCCTTGTGTGAGATAAAGGAATCTGAAGTCATCTGTCATGTTCCTTGTATGAGATAAAGGAATCTGAAGTCACCTCTCATGTTCCTTGTATGAGATAAAGGAATCTGAAGTCATCTCTCATGTTCCTTGTATGAGATAAAGGAATCTGAAGTCATCTCTCATGTTCCTTGTATGAGATAAAGGAATCCGAAGTCATCTCTCATGTTCCTTGTATGAGATAAAGGAATCCCAAGTCATCTCTCATGTTCCATGTATGAAATAAAGGAATCTGAAGTCATCTCTCATGTTCCATGTATGGGATAAAGGAATCTGAAGTCATCTCTCATGTTCCTTGCTAGAGACAAAAGGAATATTCTGAAGTCATCATCTCTCATGATCCTTGCTAGAGACAAAGGAATATGAAGTCATTTCTCATGTAGCTTGTATAAGATGAAGGAATATGAAGTCATTGCCACCATATTTCCTCGTATGAGATGCAGGAAACTGGTCATTTCTCTGAAGTTCTTTGCGTGAGATGAGGGGGGGGGGGGGGGGGGGGGGGAATCCGGTTCAAGTCACTCCCTCCGTCTGTCCCTGGCACAGGTCTTGATCTCCCCCACCAGGTCAGGCTGGAGGTTCTCAGCTCGTTTAGCAAGCTCCTCCTCCAGGTCTGCTTTGGGCGCCCTCGCTTCCTCTTGCCCTGCGGGTTCCACTCGAGCGCCTGCCTGGTGATGTTAGAGGGCTCCTTCCGCAGTGTGTGGCCGACCCATCCCACAGGTCGGTGTTTGGCACGCTGTCGAACCACCGCAAGTGGAGGATCTGCCGGAGACATTTATTGATGAAGGTTTGGATCTTCGTGGAGGTGTTGGTGGTGAGTCGCCAAGTCTCTTTGTACGGAACACCAGGATTTTTCCGTTCAAGCCCTGCTGTCAGCACTCAGTTTGGTGGCATCCACAGAGAAGAAGAAACGTCATTGGTGACATGTGGCGTTCTGTCGCCATTTGGGAGACTGATAGAGCTGATGTTCCCCCGGATGAAGTCGGATCCCGTCGCGGCAGACAGCTTACCTGGGTCAGTCTGGTCTTCAAACGCCTGTAATCTGTGTGAAAGGCAGCCTGACGATTTCCTAATCAACCGTTTTTAACTTCAAGGATTAGCACGTGCGTGCCCGGTCATGCCAAGAGAAGTCTGGATTTTCCCTCCAAACTGAACATAAGCGAATCAGTGACATAGGGGACGCACGCGCAGCAGTTGGATCATATTATCATCTCATTTGATTACATCCAAAACGTATGGCGATGGATATTCCTTCACATCTGGACAGAGATGACCATATATTAAAAAAAAACATAACATACCACACATTCAATTAAAACCACACACACACACACACACACACACACACACACACACACCACACACACACACACACACACACACACACACACACACACACAACGCACACACACACACACACACACACACACATACACACACACGCACGCGCACTTGTATTCGATTCCTTTCGAATGGCATAAAAGTCAACAAAGCCTTGTTTTCGAGCCTAACCACACGTTTAGTCTGTATAACAGCAATAAAAAACATTCACATCATTTAGTTGTTTTTCCCATTTTCTGTGTCTTAAACCCCCTAGTTGTGGTGGTAATCTAATACGGTGATTCTGATTAACACAACTACACAAAATATCACACACATAAACTCACGCACGCACACAGGCATGCACGCACACACACACACACACACACACACACACACACACACACACACACACGCGCGCGCGCGCGCGCGCGCGCGCGCACGCACGCACGCACGCACGCACGCACGCACGCACGCACGCACGCACGCACGCACGCACGCACGCACACACCACACACACACACACACACACACACACACACGTCTCCACGAAATACTTCATTCATGTTAGGAATTGTGGTTAGAAAATTTAAAGCAATGATAAAAAAAAAAAACCAAACACCCAAACAACCCCAAGCCAAAACCAGCCCAACATCACCAGCATCAATCAAGGCCCAGCAATAGGCCACAGGACAGATAAAATTCCCTCTCCCGTCTCATCACTGTAGGCGGGAGGGGGGGGGGGGGGATAATTAAATATCTTCCTATCAAACTGGGGTTTCTGACGATTCCTAAATGAAATGAAATTACCTCGCATCTCTCTCTCTCTCTCTCTCTCTCCTCTCTCTCTCTCTCTCTCTCTCTCTCTCTCTCTCTCTCTCCTCCCAGTAGCAAGACAGTGAACAAGATGAACCAGAAGGGCATTCAGTACAGCGCACACTACGGCCAACTTCCAACTCATTCTGAAACATTATTTTCTTTCCGCCAGGGGCAGAAATAGCCAGCAGTTCGGACGGAAAGAGTTATTTCCCTTTTTGTTTATTTACTTATCAATTTTATTAAGTAAGTGATTTTATCTGGTTATTTCTTTATCGTCAGAATACATAACTAGATAAACAAATAAAAAACAAATAAATAAACAAATGAAGAAATAAATATTATGAAAAGTAACAAAAATGTCAGGAATTATGTTATCAGTCGACAGTTTTAGTACTACTTGAACTATATTATTTCATTGACAGTTGTAAATCGTATTCAGTAAGTGCGAAGCCTACATGATCGGTCAACATCATAATTATGATCATGATCATCCTGCTAAACGGATGTTTGATTCGTCTTTTGATGTTTGCGACACGCCCTAAAAGTCCTTGACCTTGAGCCGCATTGTCTGTTTACACCAAGGTTAGTGAAAATGGATTCCGTAGTTCTTGTCCAGTCTTGACAGACGGATAGACAGAATCATGAACGCTGATAAAAAAACAAGTTCTTTGGCGAATGTAATTAGTTAATCAATATTTCACCGGCGGAAAAGAAAAAGCCGGGACATCATTGTGACTTTATGAGGTTGTGTGTATGTGTGAGCGCGCGCACGCGACTTCATACAAGAGTAAATATAAACGTGCATTGGCGTGAGTGCGTGCATGCGAGCGCATATGTGTGCGTGCGTATACGTGTGTGGTTGTGCGTGTCCCTTGTATTTTGCAGGTTTGTTTTCGATTAACTTAATTTTGAGAAAAAAGGGCTTCACGAATAAAACAACAGCAACATCTTACTGTCAGTTTTGCCCTGGATAATAAAGCACGCAGGGGGCACAACTCCTCCCTCTCAGTGTTTACTTCCCCTTCTCCCCACACTCAACGATCTCAAACGGCCAACCTAAAAACGAAACAAACAAATGAACGAACCACGCCTGTGTCATCATTCTAATCAAGGGAGGTTACTAGCATTACCTGGACACCGTCAGGGATTGGTGCCCCCCCCCCCCCCCCCCCCCCCCCCCCCCCCCCCCCCCCCCTTTTTTTTTCTTTTCTGTTTTGATTTCAGTGACAGGGATGATGGCACGGAATTCCTTCATCAGACTAAAACTAATCTCCTGTTCAAACATTTATCCCCCCCCTTCCCTCTCTCTTTATTTGTTCCTTTTATTTGAAAGAGTGTCAGCAATTCAATTCCTTTGATGGCCATCATACTGTTTTTCCAAGAGGCAACTCAACCGACCGCTGGTGTAACGANCGCCAGCAGTTGGATTCATATTATCATTCATTTGATTACATCCAAACGTATGGGCGAATGGATATTCCTTTCACATCCTGGACCAGAGATGAACATATATTAAAAAAAAAGTAAACATACACATTCATTCAATTAAACCACACACACACACCACACACAACACACACACACACCAACACACACACACGCACCACACACACACCAACACACACCACCCACACACACACACCACACACATACACACGCGCACGCGCACTTGGATTCGATTCCTTTCGAATGGCATAAAAGTCAACAAAAGCCTTGCCTTGTTTCGAGCCTAACCACACCGTTAGTCTGTATAACAGCAATAAAAACATTCACCTCATTTAGTTGTTGTTTTTCCCATTTGCTGTGTCTTAAACCCTGGTTGTTGTGGTGGTAATCTATACGGTGATTCTGATTAACACAACTACACAAAATATCACACACACAAACTCACGCACGCACGCAGGCATGCACGCACACACACACACACAACACACACACCACACACACACACACACGCGCGCGCGCACACAACACACGCGCACACACACACACGCACGCACGCACGCACGCACGCACGCACGCACGCACACACGCACGCACGCCACGCACAC
>JADBJO010001087.1:22500-27500 GCA_016801955.1 Conus betulinus
CATTTCTGAGAACGGAGTTACGAAGTCATGAGTCTTTCCGGGATGTCGCCAAAAGGGGGGGGGGGGGGGGGGGGGGGGGGGGGGGGGGGGGGGGGGGGGGGGGGGGAGTGGGGGTTACAGGGAAGGGGGTGTGTGTGGAGGCGAACGAGGAGTGCGAGGGTGTGTGAGGGGGGGGGGGGAGTGCAGCAGGGGAAGGGTGAAAGGGGCGATGTTACAAGCCATTGGCTTGTGGTTCAGCGGTTGGAGGTGTGTTACTTAAAACAACAACAAGAACAAAACAGCAGCCACAACATCAACATTGAAAAGGTCAGCAGACTGGGATTGAGCACACACACACGTTCACCAAAAGTGGTACTGCAGATGCGGAAGAGAATCGCAGTAGACGCGGGGCGAAGGAGACAACACCAAACGCCACACAGACTGCGAAACCCATCACGTGGAAATGATCCTCCTCTTCTGACCAACGACAATGGAGGACATCATAAACCTGAGCATTGCGTTTCATGCATCACGCTAAAATGAATCTCTGTGCAGCCCCCGTCTACCCCCCCCCCCCCCCTTCCCTCCACTCTGCCCCCCCCCCCCCCCCCCCCCCCCCCCACATACATTCTAGCTTCCGCTCCCACCCGGATCCCTTGGGAAGGCTCTTGGCCCTGACTGAGCAGATCATTGTCGACAGCAGATCATTGTCGACAGCAGATCATTGTCGATACAAACAGACTGAATGGCCCTGACTCAGCACTCAGCAGATCATCATTGTCGACAGCAGATCATTGTCGATACAAACAGACTGAATGGCCCTGACTCAGCAGATCATTGTCGACAGCAGATCATTGTCGATACAAACAGACTGAATGGCCCTGACTCAGCAGATCATGTGTTGACACAAATACAATGAGTGGCCCTGACGACAGCAGATCATTGTCGACACAAACAGATCATTTGTCGATACAAACAGAATGAATGACCCTGACAAAGCAGATCATTGTCGACACAAACAGATCATTGTCGACACAAACAGAATGAATGGCCCTGACAAAGCAGATCATTGTCGATAAAAGAGAAATGGCCTTGACTAAACAGATCATTGTCGACACAACCAGAAATGAATGGCCCTGACAAAGCAGGTCATTGTCGATAAAAACAGAAAACATAAATGGCCCTGACTAAATAGATCTTTGTCGACACAAACAGAAATGAATGGCCCTGACAAAGCAGGTCATTGTCGATAAAAACAGAATAAATGGCCCTGACTAAACAGATCTTTGTCGACACAAAACAGAATGAATGGCCCTGACAAAGCAGATCATTGTCGATAAAAACAGAATAAATGGCCCTGACCAAACAGATCTTTGTCGATACAAACAGAATGAATTGGATGCGTCAAAGAAATAGCAGTCCCAAGGGGACTGATGTTCCTGTCCCAGTGCGCTTGTTTTCGAATAAATCAGCTCTAACGTCCCGCTGGTCTGGCGGCTTCTTCTTCTTCTTTTGCGTACGCAGGCTGATACTCCTGCGGACTCTCCCTGTGTAGACAGGCAAGTATTAATCCCATCTGTGAAGGGAGTGGAGTTTTGTGTGTATGACCATTTTTATCCCGCCATTAAGGCAGCCATACTCCATCTTCGTGGAAGGTGCATGCTATGTGTAACGTGTCATCCATACCAACGGCCAGTTTTGGCTTCTCTTCCGAAAGTTGGTGATGGGATTTTACGTGTGTGCAAGATGTTATGCGTGCGTTCACATACGGAACCTCGGTTTATAGTGTCATTCGAAGGACTGTAGGGGAAGTGGAGTCAGAACTAATGTTAACTCCGAGGGAAAAATCCCCCTGTACCGAAACGGCCCGGCGGAGATTCGAACCCGCAACCCTTGGATTACGAGTCCGGCGCTCTACCAACTGAGCTGTTTCGGCCCCCCCAAGGTCTGGCAGCATAAATGCGATTTTCACAGATACAGAGAGCGAATGTGTTTGGGATTCACAGTTTCATGAGATTAATTAAGTGTCGTGAGGTTGACTTCTTTGTATAACCGTGTAGATAAGTGTTTTTTTTTTTTTCTGAGAACATTTGTAAATCTACATTTGAAGCAGTTTACCCCAAGGATGTGATAGATGTTTGATTTACAAATGCTTGGTATGTTCATTGCAAGCGAAGTCGCTGTATATTTTCTCTTTATGATGAGATTTAAAAAAAACACAGGTAAACAAGTAGGTAAACACAACATCAGAGACGTCGTCACGCCTGAGAGAGAGAGAGAGAGAGAGAGAGAGAGAGAGAGAGAGAGAGAGAGAGAGAGAGAGAGAGAGAGAGAGAGAGAGAGAGAGAGAGAGAGACGGACAGACAGACACAGACATAGTCAGAGACAGAGAGAATTTTAAACATATAACCGTCATCGTTACAGTCATCGGAGCTCTGGCAAACCGACATTCTAGGAAACGACATTCTGCGCGCCGTGCCACATCCTCAGCAAAGAGACGTCACCCGGCGAGAGCAACGAAATCCTTTGCCTCGCTCTGTAGATCAAAATCCAACCTGATCCCGCCTGATGTCACCCTGGTTACATGGTTGGCGAGAGAGAGAGAGAGAGAGAGAGAGGAGAGGGAGGGGGGAGGGGGAACAGGAGAGAGAGAGAGGAGAGAGAGAGAGAGAGAGGGGGGAGGGAGGAGGGAGGAACAGAGAGAGAGAGAGAGAGAGAGAGAGAGAGAGAGAGACGGAGAGGAGAGAGAGAGAGAACGGAAGGAAGCTATCAAGCACTTGTAAACTACTTGATCAAGCGCTCGACAAGTGTGACGTTATTTCTCGCCCTGAAGCCGACCAGCAACATACCACTCGACTAGCACACTACGCGCTTCGCTCCGTGCGACGGTGGGAGCTAATTGTCAGCCATTGGAAGTTCAAGGAGTGAGTAACTCTATTCAGGGGCTTTCAGGGGTCTGTGTGTTGACTAAAGGGGTGGGGCACCCTCTTCATCCACCCTCCATCCCCACCCCCCCCCCACAGAGAGAGAGAGAGAGAGAGAGAGAGAGAGCAAACATCACTCAAAGGTGGCTGGGGGGTGGGGGTGGATAGTGGTGGTGGTGGTGATGGGGGATGGGGGGGGGGGGGGGGGGGGTAATACGTCGTGCTGGAGGTTCGTATCTTCAAAAGGCCAGGCTTGCTGTTTTGACCCAGGAATATGGTGATAATGAGTCTGTTCATGTGTCATGGGTATCACAGAAAACAAGCGTGGGCTGTGACAAGCATGGGATACGCGTGTTACACGGACTTTGTTTACGGGTTTGCGTTTGGATTTGATAACGGCTTGGAGTACGGACTTTCCTTATGGCTTGTGATTCCGGATTGACTGGGTTTTTTTTCCCCATTAAATTCACGGGGTCTGCGCTCGTGTTGGAAAAGAAAATCAATATTTAAACACTTGAAAGGGAAAAAAAAGTATAATGTAATTTGCTTGCAAGAAACACATATCACTGATGATTGTTGATGGGTAATGGAAAAAAAAAAGAATGGGGCAAAGGTGAATTATTATGTAATAGTTATACATCACATAGTTGTGGTCAAGTTGTTTTATTTCGGTACAGTGTGGTTGATAATTACAAGGTAGTGTTCAATTCAAGACGAATTAGCCATTAAATAGAAATTCACCATAAAAAGTGGTCATTGTGAATGCATATGCTCCAAATAATGACAAATGAAAAGAATACTTTCTTTGACTGACTGGGAGATGCTATCTCTAGAGTTCAGTCAGAGCACTTGTTAATGGGGGGGGGGGGGGGGGGGGGGGGGGATTTCAACTGCGTATTAGATAACGAATCAGATATAATTTCTGGAGAAAAAACATGCAGAGGGCACAGTAAAGAAATTTAATGATTTAATAAAAAGCCATGACCTGTATGATACCTGGAGACTGTTTCATCCGGATGAAAAGGAATTTACATGGCATAAAACTTCTCCTTTTACTGCACGTCGATTGGATTATTTCATATCCAATGATGATTTGTTTGATAAAACAATAGACTGCCATATTCATTCTGTCCCTTTCACAGATCAAAGAGGTTGCTCCAGCAAATTGAAATTCTCAAGCTTTGAGAGGAGACCTGGGCTGTGGAAGTTCAATAACTCATTGTTGAATGACTTAAACTATGTCACGTCACACGGATGAATAGTTTGATTGATAATCATATATCACATACGGACGAAAACATCGATTTTCAAATGGGATGGGAAATCCTAAAACTGAAGATTAAGAGTTTCACAATAATTTACACTGAAGGTAAGAGCATCAACAGAAGAAATAAGTTAGTAGAAATACAAGGTAAATTAAACGACATAGATATTAATATTGCAAAAAACAAAACTAATGGTATTCATTATCAAAATCAGCGACAGCAATTAATGCAAGAATGAGAATTATTGGAATCTTATAAAGCACGTGCAGCACAGGTAAGATCTAGAATGAAATGGATTGAAGAGGAAAAAAAAAAAACACAAAATGTTTTCTAAACTTGAAAAAAATCAAGAGCAAATTCAAAGATTGTAGAAGAACTTTGTGATGAAAATGGTACACTAGTTACACAACAATCAGAAATAATGCAAATGCAGATAAATGGTAGATAACTTTATATCTGATACTTCAGTGCCACAGCTTTCTGACTCTCAGAAGGATAGCTGTGAAGGCAACTTGACAGAGAATGAACTACTAACAGCTCTTAAAGCCCTTAAAAATGGTTCTTCGCCGGGAAGTGATGGACTTACAACAGAATTTTAAAAAGTATTTTGGTGTCATATAAAAAGTTTAACATCATCACTGAACTCTGCATTTGAAAAGGGACACTTTCTCCTTCTCAGAGAGAAAAGCAGTCATCACATTAATCCACAAAAGGCAAAGATCTACCTAGAAATGTAAAAAAAAAAAAAAACTGGAGACAATTTCGTTAACGAATAGCGATATAAGCTTTTGTCTAAATGTTTGGCAAATCGTTTATGTCAAGTAATCAGAGA
>JADBJO010001087.1:50000-52500 GCA_016801955.1 Conus betulinus
AATGCCATGACGGAGGGGTCAGGGGATGGGGAAAAGGCGAAAGGGGAAGGAGGCCAATGAGACAGCAAAAACAACACCAAACAACAAACGACGTGGACTCGTTTTATCTGCAACGTTTCGTTTATTGTGTACAGTCCCCTCTACAACCTTACAGTCCCTACAAATTCCCGTTAAAAACAAAACAAAACAAACAAACTCTTTTTGCCTTGTTATAATGAGATCGGACTGGGAGATATTCGGACAGGACAGAGTGTCAAATACCCTGCTCCGTCATGGTGCATCAGCGCGCAGGGTAGGATGACAATTAACGGAATGATACTCCCTAGCAGAAATTCCTTTCCATTACAATCTTGTTTTTCTTTGAACTTTTTTTTTTTGGTTCTCCTTGTCTGTCGGAGGTTGACCCCTCCATCAGAAGTTCGTTCCCTTAAAGGCTTGTTAGTCTCATTTTTTTTAAATTATTATTATTTTTTTTTTTACTAGTTTTACCTTCTAGTAAGGACAGCCTGTCTTTCAAGACCCGCTTTTCCAGGAGCGTTCGTTTCTCTTTGTGCTATATTCACATCCCGATGAAGAAGGGGGAACACTCCATTTCTGTATGTACTGGGATTCATCTCTGATAGAGACCACCAACACCCACCAACCCGCCCACCTTTAAAGACTCGTTTTGCTGGAACATGCATCGCTTCTCCTCTTTTTCTGTGTCAAATTCACTCATAAAACAAAACAAACTTCCCTTTAAAACTGGATTTGGATGGACCGGGTTTGTTTTGTGTTTTTCGCCTTCGTCTATACCAAATTTGACCTACCAGTAACGTTTCCTTCTCACAAAATGTGTTTTGCTGGAACATTTTTCTTTGCGTTCATCTGTACCAAAGCTGACCTACCAATAACGTTTCCTTCTCACAAGATGTGTTTTGCTTGAACATTTTTTTAGCCTTCGTCTCTAAAAAAAAAAAATGACTTGCTGTTAGAGATTTCCTCCTATGTAAGACTTGTTTTACTGGGATTTTTTTTTTTTCTTTTCGGCTTCACAAATTCGTCTACCAATAAAGATCTCCTCCATTTCAAGGCTTTCTTATATGAAAAAAGAAATGTTTCCCTTCGTCCATACAAAACCTGACTCACCAATGAAACTTTCCTCTCTTTCAATACTTTGTTTTGCTGGAAGAGTTTTTCTCATTCATCTATACAAAAATCGACCTACCAATAAAGACTACCCTCCTTTCACTAATGAAACAAACTGGGATATTTTTCCCCTCTCGTCTACACAAAAATGTATCTACCAATAGAGATTCCCCCCCCCCTTTCAATACTTGTTTTGCTGGAACATTTTCCCCATAAAGTGACATATCAATAAAGTTTTCCTCCCTTTCTGGACTTGTTTTGCTAGAAGATCGTTCCCCTTCGTCTGTACAAAAACTGATCTATCAGTGAGAGCTACCTCCCTTCCTAGACTTGTTTTGCAAGAACATCTTTTCCTTTCGTCTACACACACACACACAAACACACACACACACACACACACACACACACACACACACACACACACACACACACACACACACACTGGCCTGCCAATAAAGGTGTTCTCTCCCTTTGAAGACTTGTTTTGCTGGAACACTTTTTTTTTTTTTCTTTTTGACTACAGTGGATTTACTTCAGTAAGGACTTCTACAGACTTTTTTTTCTGGACCATTTTCGTCTGTGTCTCTACCAGATTTTCTTCCTCATCGAGAAATCCTCCCTTTAATGGGCTATTTGTCCTTAACATTTTCGTCTTTGTCTCTACCAGATTTCCTTCCCTACAGAGAAGTCCTTTCTTTAATGACTTCTTTATCCTTAACATTTTCGTCATTTTCTCCACCAGAGTTCCTTCCCAGTAGAGAAACCCTCCATCTAATGACATATTGTTCGTTCACACATTTTTTCGTCCCTACTAGATTTCTTTCCCCAGTACAGAAATCCTCCCTTTGATGACATCGTTTTCCTTCACATTTTTCATCTCTACTTGATTTCCTTCCCAGTAGAGAAATCCTTCCGTTAATGATTTAATTCCCTTAACATTTTTGTCCTTGTTTCTGCCACATTTTCTTACCATCAGAGAACCCTCCCTTGAATGAGTTATTTTCCCTTTCATTTTCGTCTTTGTTTCTACAAGATTTCCTTTCCAATACAGACACCTTCCCTGTAATGACTTACACTGAACATTTTTGTCTTTGACGTCACCGGATTTCCTTCCCAGTACAGCACCCCCCCCCCCCTCACCCCTCCCCTCCTTGATGCCTTACTTTCAGAAACAGTTTTGTCCGCCTTCTTAGATTTACCGTCCAATAAAGATTCCATTGAAAAACTTGTTTTTCTGGAAAATATTTTGTGTGTGTTTGTCTGTACTAGATATCGCTCCCAATAGACTCCTCCCCCCTCCCCCTTCAATAACCCTTTCCTGGAACCTGTTCTCTTTGTGTATATACTAGATGTACCTCCGACAGACCTGATA
>JADBJO010001087.1:67500-70000 GCA_016801955.1 Conus betulinus
CTACACTTCCGCTTTTTAACCCGCCTCTTGATCTTAGTAATACTCCCTCTATTAAGCATTAAGAAAAAGCGTTATTGTATGATCAACGAAAAAACAACAAACAAGCTACAAAACAAATACTTTGCGTATCGACCTCTTTGGTCTTCTTCAGGCAAGACGCGAACAGCATTCAAACAATGAAAACAAAGCACGAAGACAGAGAGTATCTCCTCAAATTGAGCGCAGAATGGATGTGGAATGCCATTCGAAATAGATGTTGTATGGGTGTTCGTCTTGCCTGAAGAAGACCAAAGAGGTCGAAACGCGTAGTGTTCTTGTGATTTGTTTTTGTTTTTTTCATTTGGTGGTACAGCATTTTTTTTTTATACTGATCGCTGAAACTGAGGATGATGAAGATGATGCTACGAATTCCATTTCGGTCTGAGACTGCATGACGGGGCTGTACTCTACGCTTCCTTCCTTTCATCCCGGCGTCAACCAGACCTGAGAGATACAGACACCTGCAGTGCTGGTCAGGAAATTTGAGCAACACTCTGAGCTCAGAGACGCATCCATTAAATGGATGAAACTCGACTCTGTGGGTCCAATCTTCCCAACTGAGCCCGTAGCAAACTCAACTCTGGGTAGGAGCCGGTCGGGGCAGAAAAAATCCCACATAACTCTGATGGGAATCGAACCCACGACCTCCCAGCAGGGAGTCCGTGACGCTAACCACTTCGCCACGTCGGCTGTATGGTACAGTGATTTTTCATTTGATTTTTTTCCCCCCATTTCTCCGTGCAGCCACCTCACGTTGGAACCAACCTCATCTGTTCGTTGTTCCTGATGATTCTTCAGTTCTTGTTTGTTCCATTTCTTATTTTAATGCCCTCTTCAGTTTCATTTGATCTTTTTTTTTTCCTAATCCACAGACTTCTACCTGCTTTTCTTTTCTACCTGCTTTTCATTGCAATCTTTTTTTTCCTTTCTGATCATAGCATACGAAATATTTTTCGATCTCATTTTCTTTAACAGAAAATCTAGGAAAATATCAAGCATGGATTTTTTTTTTTTTTTGTATTTCTTCCTCAAGTGCTTCATTGCTGTCTGTGTTATTTCGTGTAAATAAGTTTTATTTTTATAAGAAATGAATTAGAATTAATAATAATAGTAATAATAATAATAATGGTTTCTTATATAGTGCCTAATCAAAGAATTTCTCTAAGCGCTTTACAAAATCATACTACTTCATTCACCCTTCTCATATACAATAGTACACCTTACACCCAACTACAAATACTATTACTACAATACTAACAAATCCTAGTCCTACGAGTATGACATTCACTTATTTTTCGAGTATCCTACAAAAGCTAAATCCTATAACGTTCAAACATACAACAAATATATGTAATAGAGAACATACACATACTCTACATTTGAAAAGGCACAGAGGGCTATGAGTTGGGTTGTACCCCCCCTCCCCCCCCCCCCCCCCCCCCCCCATACACACACACACACACACACAGCATTGACTAATTGTGAGAAAACAGATGGGTCTTAAGTTTAGACTTGAAAGAAGAGATGGAATCTGAATGTCTGAGAGAGTCTGGCAGTCTGTTCCACGTCGCTGGAGCTTGAAAAGAGAAAGATTTTTCACACCAGTAGTAGTCCTGAGGCGAGTCATTCGTAGAAGGCGGTCGTCAGCACAGGAGCGTAGTTGTCGAGAGGGGGTGTAGATTTTAAGGAGATCTGAGAGATAAGGAGGTCCATTTTCAAAGAGAGCAGAGAAAGTGAGAATTGAGATTTTGTACGAGACACGGTTTGAGACAGCCAGTGAAGAGAGTGAAGTAGAGGCGAAATGTGATCATAGAGAAGACATTCTGGATTTAACTGACACCAAATATCGTTCGAATATAAGCTTTCAGTCATGTTTTCAACAGCTTTTTTTGCCATCTCTGATGATCTATTTTAGAATCTAGATTATAAGTATAGTATCATTACATTTTCGGTATTCCATCCATCAATTATTAGTTTCATAATGTCATGACATTCAGGACCATCTTTGTTCAGCCCATTTACGTTGACGAAACACACACACACACACACACACACACACACACACACACACACACACACACACACACACACACACACACACACCTTTTTGGATTTTTGATAAGTATCATTACATGATATCCGAAATTATTCGTCAAGACGCGTTTGACCCTGGACTCGAAACTATGTTTACCATTATTTTGACCACTCCCACTCTTGAGCTCGATGTAGGATTTAAAAAAAATAAACCTTGATCTCCCATTCTGTTACAACATAGCTTCTCTATTCGTTTTTTTCCCATCCCATCAAAATGAATGTCTTGTAAAAAAAAAAAAATAATAAAATAAACAGAACAGTTTTTAGATTTGTAAATAATGGAACACCTCCAGCCTTTTCTGTCGATTGCTGGGGTCCTGAGAAGAAATCTGGAACAAGTGATATTGTACTAACCGTCTCTTAGATT
>JADBJO010001087.1:77500-83278 GCA_016801955.1 Conus betulinus
CTTAAAAAGGCCTTTATATAGTTTACATACAGCCTGAAATACCTACTGATCTTAGTTTGTTAAGAAGTTTTGAATGCCAAACTTGGTCATATGCCTTTCTAATGTCAAAAAAAGTGGCAAGTACGTTTTTCCTACGTGAAAACTGATGTTTAATCTGTGTGGTGATTTTTACTAAATGATCAACTGATGATTTACCTTTTCTAAAACCCGCCTGTTGTATTGGTATTATACCATTTTTTTTCACAGAAGTGTTCAAGCCTTTTTAAAATTATTCTTTCCATAAGTTTTTCCCACGTGTGATGTAAGAGCGACAGGTCTGTAATTATTTTCATCTGATTTTGACTTTCCTTCCTTGGGAATAGGGCTAACAGTAGATTGTTTCCATAAAGATGGCTGAATCCCCTCAAACCAACATTTTTGAAAAAAATAAAACTTAGAAAAAGTTTTATATTAAGTGGGAAATGCTTTATCATTTCATTGGAAATTGCATCTGGTCCCACTGATTTTTTTCTTTGATCCAAGGTTTGAAATTGCATCTTTTGTTTCCTGAAATGTAATAGGGGCATTTGTATAGTGATTGTTATTGGGACTTTTTTTCATTGTCTTCGTTTTCATCCATTTTTTCTCTAAGCTGTTTTTTGTTCTTCTGAGAGGCCTTCAAAGTTACTATTTTTTTGCAAATGCATCTGCAAATGCTTCCGCCTTTTCAAAATTGGAAGGAAATTCGTTATTTTCCAATTTCAAAGGGTACCCAGGAAGACTTATTCCATTTCTCATTTCTTTTATTTTTTTCCAAGTTTTCTGGAGATCTTTATGATTTTGAACCTCATTTTCACAGAAATTTGACCAATATTCTTCCTTTGCCTTTTTCATTCACTCTGTTTACTGTGGTTTTTTGCTTTGCTTTTTTTTTTTTTTTCAGCAATCTTTTCTGGATCTGTTTTTTATTTTTTAGATACATTTTATAAGCCTCCATTTTTTGTTCTCTTGCTTGCTTCTTCACAGGAAAACATTCCACCAAACGTTTCCTGTGTATTTTCTTGTTTTATCAGGATTACATTTAGGGATTGAAAGCTCAGCTGCACGCAAAACAGTATCAACAAATTTCATGTAACTTGTATCAACATCATCAACCATCATCTCCTCGCAATTGCAAAGAAAGCATGTTTTCAAATCTGTCCCAAGCAGCTTTTTTTATAGTTAAATTTTGGGATTTGATCTTTTGTGAGATCAGAAATAGTTTGTTTTTTTTTTGATGGAAATAACTATCGGTAGATGATCACTGCCTAGGGAGTCTTTAAATGTGTCCCATTCACAACTTGGAGCGATTGCAGCCCGACATGAAAGTTAGGTCTATCGCTGACGCCCGATGATATGAAATATCCGGGATTCGAGTGACACTACCATCATTCAGTAGACAGAGTGAAGAGTCTACTACTACATTTTCAAGGAATCTATTATGCGTTATGGTTTTGCACTCATTATCCCAAAAGGGGGCGTGTGAATTGAAATCACCTGCAATCAGCCACTTATCGTTTTGGTCTTGTAAAGTACGAATCCACTCTGTGTTTTGATTGTCAGGGCCTTTTGGCAAATAAACCGACAATATGTTCAGTATCAAAGATCCATGGAATTTTGCTTTTACTGCACAAGCATTTATGTTTTTTAATGTCTTTTGAAAAAGGGTGGATCTATTTCGAGGTATTCAACATTTTGTCGAATGTACAATGCGGTACCAACCCTTCCCGTTTCATCATTGTTTTGGTATATTGGTGGGTAGTAAAAGTTTTGATTTTTGGAAGCTTGTGTTCATGTACATTAAGAGATTGTAATACTAATGCTTGGTAGATATGATCTGAAAGATGTTGAATCAGCTCATGAATATTTGTTGATATTGATCTGCAATTCCATTGCAGTATGTTTACATTTTTTCTGTCTTGTCATGTTCTTTATAATTGAATACTATTATTACCAGAAATTAGAAAGAAAAAAAAAAAAAAAAAGTAACAACACTAAATATACAACAAATTTCAACAAGAATAAATAGTGGGGGGGGGGGGTGGTGGTGGTGGTGGTGGGATATTTCAGGGATTGTGAGAAATGGCACAAAAAAATTGATTGTCAATCTCCAACGATCAAAACATTTCTGTTGCTGAATAAATAACAACTCTACAAATACTTGTGCTAGAATAATGTCTTCAGCATCTTAGACTGTTTAAAAGTATTCATTCCCACTGTGTTAGCACACATCAAAATAGTTCCACCAGGGGCCATGGATGGGGCGGCCGAGAACCCTAGGATCGTAGTGGAAGGAATCTTCCCATGATGAATACCGTGTGGGGGTGTTGTTTCCGGGGCCTCTTGGGTTTAGACCCATAACATTCTGTTGAGGTGTCTGCCGATGTTACGGGCAACGACGCTGGTTCCCCGTCCATGTCAGATGAATGCCATCACGCTGGGTTCCAGTGTTTGCCCGAGAGTGTCGTGACTGACGAAGCTCACGTTTGGGGTGTCAAATAGGGCCGCCGTGGTGGTCGCATTGAACAGGTTGCGTTTCATCTCCAACTCTTCGTGTTTAACAGGGGCGATTTTGCTAACAACGATCTTTGAGTGGGGGTTTTCTTTTGAGATCTCCTTGATTGTTTCAGTGAAGGTTTTGCTTGTCTTGGTAGCATCATTGTTTTTTATTTCGTTTTTATGCCACAATGGATTACGATTACTTCTGGGTGTTTGTCTGTGAACGTTGCTGTTTTCAGGGACGGTAGGATTTCTTTGGTCGTGAAAGTTTTCATAGATGTTGATTGAAAACCATATGAGGCTCCCAGTCTTTCCCCATCCACTCTTTTCAGTACAGAGTCGTGTAGTAGAAGAACATTTGGCAAGTCCTGCTTGTTTTCTTTTTTTACTCCCTTCTTCGTTCCAGAGTTCGAATTCGTGACGTCATTCTTCTTCTTCTTTGCGTCATTTTTGGAGGACATTTCTGTCGTAGTGGTCAGGGTAGTTCGATTTGTCGTTTTTTTTTCTGTATCTTTTGCTCTTTTATTAGTTTTTTTTCTTTATTAGCATCTTTTTCTGGTGGAGCCGATGCCACAATCTCTGCAAATGTAGGCTTACATTTTGAGGGACTCCAGCTCGAAACAGTAGCTTTTGGACTAGTACTAGTAGTAGGTGGTACTGGAGTGTTCAATTTTCTGATCAACTCGTTTTGATTTGTTATCGTTTTTTTTCAAGCACAGAAATTCGTTCGTGCATGTTTATTATAAGTGTTTTCAAATCACCAACCTCCTTTATCAGATCAGGCAGTGCACGAGCGGAGCAGATGTTATCGGACCGTTGCTCTGCGTTGCCTGTGGTTTGGCAGGACTTGGTTTGGGTTGGTCGCTCCGGTTTTTGTAGAGCTGCAAAAAATTCAGCAGAGCAGCTTACAGTTGTTGTTTTGATGTCGCCATCTTGATTGTGTGTGTGTGTATGTGTGTGTGTGTGTGGTGTGTGGTGTGTGTGTGTGTGTGTGTGTGGTGTGTGTGTTGTTTTGTGTGTGTGTATGTATGTGTGTGTGTGTGTGTGTGTGTGTGTGTGTGTGTGTGTGTGTGAGAGGGAGACAGTGTGTGTGTGTGTGTGTGTGTGTGTGTGTGTGGTGTGTGTGTGTGTGTGTGTGTGTGTGTGTGTGTGTGTGTGTGTGTTTGTTTTTGTGTGTGTGTGCGCGCGTGTGTGTGTGTGTGTTTGTGTGTGTGTGTGAGAGAGAGAGAGAGAGTGTGTAGTGTGTGTGGGGTGTAGTGTGTGTGTGTGACTGTGTGTGTGCGCGCGCGCGCGCGCGTGTGTGTGTGTGTGTGTGAGTGTGTGTGTGTGTGTGTGTGTGTGTGTGTGTGTGTGTGTGTGTGCACGCACAAGCGCGCTTTTTTGCATGTGTATATAAGAGAGAGAGAGAGAGAGAGAGAGAGAGAGAGAGAGAGAGAAGAGAATAGTGTGTGTGTGCGTAGTGTGTGTGTGTGTGTGTGTGTGTGTGCGCACCCACCCGCGCGCGGTTTTGTATGTGTGTGCATAGAGAGAGAGAGAGAGAGAGAGAGAGAGAGAGAGAGAGAGAGAGAGAGAGAGAGATGTTTTTCTTCCAATAATTGTTGTGTAGTTGCTGGGTTTGTTTTGTTTGGTTGGTTGGTTGGGGGTTTTTTTTTTTTAGCCTTTTTATGGTCGTTCCTGTTCTTATTATCGTTCATACATTAATGTCCTTTCTTTGCTTTTGTTTTCTTACTGCTCATGATTGCAATGCATCGGGTCGACCTGATTTGCCCATCTTCTCTTCCAGTTCATCACCTTACCCCCTCTGCATGTTCACATCATGGAAGGTATTTGTGCCTCACTCGATTGAAAGCAAAAGATGGTTCGAAAAAAAAAAAAAAATGATGAAAGATGGAAAGAGGGGATGATCGGGAATCTTTCGTCGCCCCCGTGTCAGCTTGTCCGGCTGTTTTTTTTTTTTTTTTTTTTTTTTTTTTTTTTTTTTTTTTTTTTAAGATCTTGACTGACTACCCTAGGCTATTATTTCACACGATGCTCATTGTTGCCATTTTTTCTTTCTTTGAACTCTGGTAGGCTTATGTATAGGGATAAAGCATACACGATTTTAAAGCAGTGAGTGAGAATTCAAGTAAAGCGAGGGTGAGAAATAATCAGTTTCAGGATGAAAAAGCTGTGCTTCAGGCTGTTGTTTAATGGATTCATTTTTTTTTTAATGGTTGATAAAGTTTTTATAAATGAACAGAAAATTTGCAATATGGGTTTTTGAGTGTTTGGTGTTTTTTTTTTGTTTTTTTTTTTTTTTTTTTTTCTACATGGTGTTTTTCAATTGTTGTTTTTTTTTTTTTTTTTTTCATTCAATCACACTGGTCTGTCTCAAATCGTCGTCACAAGAGAGTTCTCGGACTGATGTCTCAGGGGGGAGAGCAACTCGCAGCACAGTTCCGCACCAATCAGGCCTCTTCAGTTCATCACAAATCTTAAATAAATGCTAGCGAACCGCCAAGAGAAATGTGGAAAAAAAAAAAAAAACGAATCACAAGACAAGACACGAGGCGTTTCGACCTCCGAGGTCTTTCTTCAGGCAAGACACAAACCAATAAAGGACCATGAAAAATGAAACGAGTTTGTCACTTAGCTTAGATCTGTCTCTCTTCAGCGCAAGTAGGTAGGTAAGACCTAAGAGGTCGAAACGCGTCGTGTTTTATCTTGTGACTCGTTTGTCCACGTTTTTCGTGGAGGGTTCGCTAACAGTTATTTATGATTTGTTTAGATTTCCCGCCTGCAAATCGTCTCACTTTGCCACTAGGTCTTCAGTTCACGTCTACACCCCAGTCCGCGCAAGACTCGAACAGCAAGCCCCCCCAGGACTGCCTCCCTTCCTGAGCAAAGTCGCTCCTGTCCGCTAGGCCACCCAGACAGTGATAAATGGACATGAATGGGCAGGACTCGAGGATTGAACCTTGACCTTCTTTGCTTTCTTCCCCTCCCCCCCCCCCCCCCCCCCCCCCCCCACACACCCACACACACACACACACACACACACACACTCCCCATGTAAACTGACCGCTCAATCAGCTCAATTAATGGGTCGTGTCGTTTTGCTCAAGGTCAAATTCGTCATCTCTATCATGGAAGCAATGGCAGATTGTCGATATCAACTATTAGGGTTGAAATGTCGGGAAGAGGGGAGGATGGAGGGAGGGGGTGGGTGGGGAGGGAAGGAGAAGAGGTGGGTGGAAGAAGGGGTGTCTGTGTGCTCCAATC
>JADBJO010001087.1:88837-98837 GCA_016801955.1 Conus betulinus
CACAAAACAAAGTGTGAAGTACGCACTTTAATGCACGACACAAAACAAGACAAGAAATATTTTCGGCAATAAGCCTTCCTCAGCGACAAAACAATGAAAATAGTACAGTAATAAACATGTGCAATTACTCCCTTTGCTGAAGCCAAAGAAGCTGAAGAAGTTCAATTTGCCTACGAGTCCGGTGTTCAACCAACTGAGCTATTCCAGCCCCCAAACTGCGGACAGATAGTTTTTCAGAAAGTCTGATGACCTACTTCTTCCTCTTCTCTCAGCTCAATGAGATGTCATCGAGGTACACGCTGAAGAACTGTCTGTCCTCAGTCTTCTCACAGTTCTATTGGTTGGATGCCCAGGGCCTGGGTCTCTGCAAAAGTATTTCATTATCCACTCTACAATGTTATCAGTCCATCGTGGTTGTTCTCCTGGTCCCTGCAAAAGGATTTCAGATATCCACTGTACAATGTTATCAGTCCATCGTGTTTGTGGATTGTGTTATCCGCCGTACCCAATGCAGTCATATCTTCTGTACAAGCATATCACCAGATCTCTCCTTACGGTCTAAGCACTATTCGGTTGCTCGGTCCGCTAGATCATTCGTGATATGATGGTAAATCTTACGTCTAGTGCCTTGCTATAACGCTGCGTTTCGATGACAAGGATTCTTCCTTCCAGTTCCGCTGTAAGAGTAAATGTTCCACGTGCCTACAAGAATGTGAAAAGTATCAGAGCGTGTAGAAAACCGATCTCATGTTTCATGAATGTATTAATATATTTCTATCCAGGTTCCAGTTTGGATCATCTTGCCGCCCTAGGGAGGTTTCTGGTTTACATCCCTGATTGTTAATGATGGTTCCAAGCAACTGAACTCTTGAGCAGTTCTTATTTTTTTCTGTTTTTGAGACAGGGACATCAGTAGTGAGAGTGGTGTAGTGGCTAGCCATCACCTGGTCTTTTAGGCGCTGACTTGCGTGTTATATCTAGTTGATTTAGCGTATGTGGGCTTGTGCGATATGTATCCGCTCATGTGTGTGTGTGTGTGTGTGTGTGTGTGTGTGTGTGTGTGTGTGTGTGTGAGTGAGAGAGAGAGAGGAAGAGAGAGAGAGAAGAGAGAGAGAGAGAGAGAGTTATGTCGTGTTATATCATCTTTAACAATTACAACAGTTTGTTCACTGCATTGTTGTCTGCTTTTGTTGTCTGTAGGCGAATTACTTGTTAGTCCGGACTGTTGAAATTGGTGGGGTTTTCGGTGCAAAGCTAAGTTGTGCGCGATCTTCCCGGAAAGTGCAGGCAGCTAGTGTCCTCAGCGTGTCCATCCACAAGTCGCGCTGCAAAGTGGCCGAGGTCTGTGTGTGTGCGTGCGCCGAACGCGCGCTTGCGATTTTGTGTATGTGTGTGTTGGTGTGCGTTGGTGTGTGTGTGTGTGTGTGTGTGTGTGTGTGGTGTGTGTGTGTGGTGGGTGTGTGTGTGTGTGTGTGGTGTGTGCATGCGCGCGCGCACGCGTGCGAGTGGTGTGTGTGCATGTGTGTTGTACATGTGTTGTGTGTGTGTGTGTGTGTGTGTGTGTGTGTGTGTGTGTGTGTGTGTGTGTGTGTGACACACAGTATGTGTGTGTATGTACACGCACGTGCATGTGTGTGTGTGTATGGCGTGTATGTGTGTGTGTGTGGTTTCTGTCTATCTGTCTGTCCTCTCCGTCTGTCTGTCTGTTTGTATGTCTTACCTTTTAAGCGCCTGCTTTCCGTATGTGACAGATCTGTCGCACTTGTGCACCCCATCACGGCAGCTCTGTTCTTCGTGTTTATACACGTCTTTCAAGGTTTCCTCCCTTCGTGTTACAACCTTTCTATCACACCGCTTTGCCTATTAAGCGCCTTTCGGTTAGATTAGCTATCACGTTAGATTGAATCACTGCTCCTCTTCAAGTCAAACCTGAAAACCTTTCTCTCCTTTCTGATTGGTACACGATATATGAGCTGGTTTTATTTGAAATTGCGATGTAGATCTATTAGTTTGAAATTCGGCCAGAGGGACAGCAGAGAGGGGATGGGAGGGGGGGGGGGTGCTGTGATGAGAGAAAGTGAAAGTGGTGGGTGGTGGCACAGATTGGCACGGTGCTATTGTTTGATAGTAATATGCTTTGTGTCCTTTCTTGATTGTTCTAGTATATTAGGTATACACTTGATTCTTGAATGTGTTAAATGGAAATGCCTCAGTCATTAATCCGGTTAGATAAAAAATGCTCTTAATAATTTAAAAAATCGATCAGTTTGACCCTCATTACACGTCCCCTCGCTCTTTCCCCCCCTCGTTTTCCTCTGCCCCCGCCTCACACACTCCACCACATACAAACCCCACCTCCATTTCATAAGTTAAAAAAAAAAGAGGAAAGGTGAATCAATGTAACAGATAACAAACTCAGATGACAAGAGCGTGGTGGTCGTGCAGGATACATACAACCCCCAGGATGGACGGGGGCCAGTCCCATGTCCACTGGTCAGCAAAAGCTGTGTCACTCTAACACGACCTCCTGACCACATCATCTTTGTAAGCACCATCATCTGGCGGCTGAGACGTACCCAAAGAAACATCCAGTACGTCAGGACGATTCTCGGTCCCTGCAGTTTCGTATCAAGATTTCTGAAATACCTGAAAACGGATTATCCCGCTTTGTTCTTCTTCCCTGATGACTTTGGTGACGACACGAGTGAAGAACCCCACCTGTCTTTCTTCTCCCCTGCTAGTTCGATGTGCAAACCATTCAAACTTCGCTTTTCTTTCCACTCAGAGGATTTAAAACCCTCGTCGAGTGCCAGGGCTGGGCTTCTGGAACTGTTCAGTGTCAGTGTGGCCTGACCTGTCTGAGCACTTTCCCTGTGATCTGAGGTCCCAGTGCGTAGAGCATGAGGATGAGGTCCGCTGTCCCTACACCTCGGACAAATGTGGACCAGGGAAGGTAAAGTACACGCAATGTTTCTGCACATAATTATCTATTAACAGATGAATAGAGTTGTTTAAATTACGAGTCGTCGAGACGTTTTTGTTGCCCAAATATATGTTGATGCGTTTGAAATTTTAAAAAAAAGACAGGACTGTAATTAAAGCAAAGTCCTTTTATTCATGTATGTGTATACTTGTAATTACTTATAAATCACTGATGCGAAGAAGCGGCAAATGTCAGAATGGCCTAATTGACTGACTGGAAAGATTAGGATTTAATTTTCAATCAATGTACTGTCGTTTTCATTTCATCTAAAGAGCAATGTTTTCTGACTGAAACATTGAAATCTGATGTTTAGATAATGTACTGTCTTTCTTCTTTCATATGCAAGAGCAATGTTCCCTGATGAAAAGTTAGAATCTTATTTCTGGCAACGTACTGTCGTTTTCCAATTATTTAAAGAGCAATGGCCACTGAATTAAAGGTTTACTTTTCTGGCTAAAGTACTGTCGTTTTCCATTCATCATAAAGAGCAATGTTCTCTGATTGAAACGTTAGATTTAAATTTTGGTTAACGTTCTGCCGTTTCCGTTCATTTAAAGAGCATTGTCCGGGCCCCCCCCCACTGATTGGTCCTTTACTTTATCTCTTCTGTATGTCTTGTAGACAGCAATGTGAGATTTCAGATTGTGAGGATGGGCAACTGGACAATTTCATGTTTCCTGATATTTTGCACGGAAGTTTTCTTGTATGCTTTTCCCACAACACACACTGCTTTGTTTCTGTTGTGAAATTTACTTGTTTACTAAGGTTGAAAGAAATGTTCGTAAACAAATGAGGCTGGATAATGCGGCTAGTTCAGAGAATTGTCCTGTAGGAGTAATATAAAGCAATCATATCCTGGTGTGTTTGTTGCTGACTACTGAAGAAGTCATTCGTACACTAATTTTCAATGGCTTATATTTTCAAGATTTCTTCTCGGATTTTCTCATGATAAGCAAGATTACACACTTCAGTACAAATTCATACTAAATCCCTAAAACATTTCTCCCTTCTGAAATATAAAATTGATCACCAGCCAGGTGTGCATTTTGTCACTACAGCGTCTCATGAGAAAGCGTTTGACTGAAGAAGCCTGCGTTTAACGAGAATGTGCCCGAAGACCCAGTGCGACTTGGCACCAGGATACAGCGTGTCTTGAGCTCAGCCTGAACTGGATACATCTCCCCCCATCTCCCCCCCCCCCCCCCCACCCTCCCTGGCATCACCGCACCTCAATTCACCTATCCCGGTGTCTCAAAGACCGTTGGGTTGCCACAAAAGACTTCGCGACCAGCTTCCTCCACTCCTTCCGGTTCTAGGACGCCTGTTAGGCAGCCGCCGAGTGTGAGGCCAGTCTATTCACTGATGCTGTCCTCCCATCTCTTTCTCTGTCTTTCTCTGCTCTCTGCTTCCTCGCACTGTTCCCTGTAGACTGGTTGGGCAAGTCCTGTTGATCTTGATACATGACCATACCATCATTTTTTTTTCATTTTTTTTTTTTTTTTCCTTTTCACTGTGGACAACATGTCTTCGTATGGTCCCATGGCTTGCCTAACTCTGGTCTGGACATGCAAGTTGGTAATGTGGTCTTCTCATCACTCTCCCATATCACTTCTTTCTCTCTCTCTCTCTCTCCGTCCTCTCTCTCTCTCTCTCTCCTCTCTCTCCTCTCTCTCTCTCTCTCTCTCTCTCTGTGGTGTTGTGTGTGTGTGTGTCAAATTTTGTGTTTGTTGTGTGTGGTGTGTGTGTCCGCTCTCTCTCTCCTCTCTCCTTCTCTCTCTCTCGTTCTCTCGGGTGGTTGTGTCTTTTTTTGGTTTTGTATTCTCTTTTTTTGTTTGCGCGCCCCTCTCTCTCCTCTCTCTCTCTCTCGCTCTCTCCTCTCTCTCTCCCCCCCTATCAGCCACGAATACAAATCAAACAGCCCTCCCCTTGTTTCCCGCCCCCTTTCCTTAACCCCCATCCCCATCCCCCAACCCCCCAACCGACCACCATCCCTCTTCCCCCTCCCCCTCCCCCTAAAGCCGATCATCCCAGGCAAATCAAGATACTGCCCGATGGCGAAGTCGAAGCGTCCAACTGGGACCCGTCACGCTCGAAGGAGGAATCTATGGATCTATCCCAGGGATCTGTGAGCACAGTGGACACGGCTCATGGACTGCGTCCGCCGCCGTCAGAGGCTTCTGCGTACAAGCCAATCAGGAGAGGAGAGGCCGGCGGGTTGGGGGGGATGGGGAGGGGGTGGGGGTGGGGAGAGAGAATGTATGAGAGAGAGAGAGAGAGAGAGAGAGAGAGAGACGGAGAGAGAGAGGCAGACACAGACAGACAGAAAGAGACAGAAAGACAGAAACAGAGACAGACAGACAGACAGGATGGTGACGGCTGTCAAATGTCGCGTCACACCACTGACATCGAGATATACGTACATACTGAAATGATTCTCAGCAGCATCTGTGTATTCACAGACTTACATCAAGGTCTCAGCCACTGTCTCAGAGCGAACAAAACCGAATGGTAACAGAGAGTGAAAATCTGTCACGCACTTCAGCTAAACATATTGTAGTAGGGATTTCGACCTCGAAACCCTCAGAGTCTGGTTTCATGAATCCTGTCCACTTTACCGTGTTGTGTCAACCAGATCGTCAGTTGCTGTGAATTGCTGTCCCCCCCCCCCCCCCCCCCCCCCCCCCCCCCCCCCCCCCCTTTCTCAACCCCGCGCTACCTCCTGCCTCTGTTTGTCTTTGATTCCTTCCTCGTGGACCCTGGGCGATTTTTCTTTGTGGAATCTAATATGCATCTCGTTTTCCTGGTTCTTCAACTGCGCCGTGAAATGAACTCTTCAAAATATTTAACTGGCCGCCTCTCCGCTCTCTCTCTCTCTCTCTCTCTCCTCTCTCTCTCTCTCTCTCTCCGTCTCTCTCTCTCATCTCTCATCTCGTCTCTCTCTCTCTCCAGCTTCCTCTCTCTCCTTTCATGCCGTCTCTCTTCCTGCCTGTTCCTCTCCTCTCACCTCCTTGCCAACTGTATCTCTCTCCTGTCTCTCCCCTCTCTTCTTGCCACTTCTCTCTCTGTCTCTCCCCTCTTCTTGGTGCCAACTTCGCTCATCACTTTTCCCATCTCTCACATCCTTTTCCTCTCTCTCTCTCCGCTCTCTCTCGTCTCGCCTCTAATCTCTCTCTCTCTCTCTCCTTCTCTCTCTCATGCCCGTCTCTCTTCTTGCAAACTTCTCTTCTTCCCCTCTCTCCCGCCTGAACTTCTCTCTCTCATTGCTCTCTCCCTCTCTCCTTCTCCTCCTCTCTCTATCCCTCTCTCTCCATCCTCTTCTCTCTCCTCTTTCATAACCGTCTTCTTGTCAGCTTTCTCTCTCCTCTCTCCCTCTCTGTCCTGTCTGTCTGTCTCTCTCTCTCCTCCTGCCACTTCGTCCTCTCTCTGTCTCTCGCCCCTCTCTCTCTCTCTTGCCAACTTCCTCTCCCTCTCCTCTCTCTTCTCTCTCTCTTTCTCTCCTCTCACCTCCCTCTCTGTCTCTTCTCCCCCTCTTCTTGCAACCTCCTCTCTATCTCCCTCTCTCCTCTCTCACTCTCGATACTCCCTCCTCACTCGTCCCTTTCGTCTTCTCTCTCTCTCTCTCTCTCTCTCTCTGCTCGTCTTCCCTATTTCCTCAAGCTATTGTCCTGTATAAACCCAATCAAAAACAAATCTCTGATTCGTTTTTACTGTAAAATGATCATGAAAAAAACGCAAATCAATGTAGACCAAAAATTTACATATAAACAACATGACCTGCGTTAGATCATAACTGCTGGTTCTTCCGTCAGAGCCATTTTGCGCGCGGCCATTCCCTGCAGCCTGTACATAGGCATAGCCGGCTGCCTTCCCACTGCATCAGCGTCCATTTATGACCGATGAGAAAATCCTCGGTATATGTGCCTGTTTTCTGAGAAAGATGTTGACGCTTCGCCCAAACGGAAACATCTCCCCCTCCCCCACCACTAATCTCTCTCCTCTCCCCTCCCATCTCGCCTTCCTCCTCCCCACTCCGTTTACTTCCCGGCCCTCTCTCTACTGCTCTCTCCTCTCTCTCCCGTCCACTCGTCCTCTCCTTCTCTCCCCTCCCCTCTCACCTCTCCCTCTCTCTCCTCTGCTCTCTCTCTCAATCTCCCATTCTCTCTCCCTCTCATCACCTCCCTCATCTTCTCCAGCCTATCACTCTCCCCCGCTCTCCTCTCCCGCTTCTCTCTCTTCCTCCCTCCTCTCTGCCTCCTCCTCCCCGTCCCTCCGCTCTCTCTCCTATCCCCTTCTCTCTCCTCGCCTCTCTCTCGCTCTACCCTCTCCTCTCCTCCTCATCTCCAACCTCACCCCTCCTCGTCCCTCTCTCCCTCTCCTCTCGGCCGATCCGCTCTCTCTCTCTCACTCTCTCTTCCTTCTCTCTCCTCCTCTCTCTCCCTCTCTCTCTTCCTCTCCCTCCTCTCTCTCCCTCTTCCCATTCTCTCTCTCTCCCTCCACGTCTACCTCTCCTCCCTCCCCCTCTCCTCCCTCTCGCTGCTCCCTCTCTCATCTCTCCTCCTCTTTATCTCTCACCTCTCTCTCTCCCTCCTCTCCCTCCTCCCTCCTTCTCCCTCTCCTGCTCCTCTCCTGGGTCTGTGCCTTCCCTGCGTGACTCTCTCCTCATCTCCCTCTCCTCTCTCGTCCTCTCTCTCTCTCCTCTCTCCGCTCTCTCTCTCTCTCTCTTCTCTCGTCTCCTCTCTCCCTTGTCCTTTGGGTGCGTACCCTACCTGTTGGTTTGTGCCCGTGATCTCCCCGTCTATCTCTCTCTCTCTCTCTCTCTATCTCTCTCTCTCCTCGCTCTCTTCTCCTCTCTCTCGCCCGCGCGCGCTGGCACGCCCCCTCGTCATGATTCGCTCAAAATCCTGGCTTGAGCAAAATAATCTGTGAAGTACATAGTATACTGACGTTTCACACGCACAAGAGAGAGAGAGAGAGGAGAGAGAGATGTTGAGAGAGAGAGAGAGGGAGAGAGATAGAGAGAGAGAGAGCGAGCAGAGGGAGAGAGCACAGCAGACACAACTTAACGGACAGGAGAGTGAGAGAGTAGAGAGAGGAGAAGAGAGAGAGAGAGAGAGGAGAGATGAGGAGGACAGAGGGAGAACGGCAGACAGAAGAAGTGTGTGTGTGTGGTGTGTGAGAGGGGGGGGGGGGGGGGGGGGGGGGGGGGGGGGGGGGGGGGGGGGGGGGAGGGAGAGAGAGAGAGAGAGAGAGAGAGAGAGAGAGAGAGAGAGAGAGAGAGAGAGAGAGAGAGAATCTGCAGCTAGTCAAGAACACATAGGGTCGACAGATTAAGACCAGAAGGAAGAGAGAGAGAAGAGAGGAGAGAGAGAGAGAGAGAGAGAGAGACGAAGAGTAACAAGAGAAAGAGAGAGGGAGAGAGAAGAGAGAAAGAGAGGAGAGAGTGAGAGAGACAAAAAAGAAAAAAAAACAGCAACAACAACAACAACGAAAAAGAACAAAAAGAAAGATGAATACATCTTACACTTGGCATCGGCTGCATCACCCTGATGAGGTGAACTCAGGAGGGTTGTGTGGGTATGGGAGAGGATGAAAAGAGGGACGGTAAGGGAGAAAAACCCCAGCACTCCGACAGACAACAAAGCGCAATCTGGCGGCTAACGGTTGCCCCTGAATCCTATCATTTCGCGTCTCACTGCGCATGACCGGATGTTGCCCCGAGCCAAGAGCTGTTGCGTTATATGGCGGCTAGCTAAGAAAGGGAAATGGTTTAGCGGGCTTTGTACACTACTGTAGGGCGTCGCACTGGGGGGAAATGTGGAGGGATATGTGGTTTGTGAGTCTACAGGGTTGTGTGTCGTTGGTGGGAAAACGTGGAGGGATATGTGGTTTGTGGAGTACACGGGTCGTATATTATCTAGGGGAAATGCGCAGGGATATACCGGTTATGAGTCCATAGGTTGTATGTCGTCTGAGAGGAAATATGGAGGGATATGTGGTTTGGGAGTCCTCACGATGTAGAACGTCCGTGGGGTAATGTGGAGGGATATATGGTTTGTGAGTACACAAATTCTACGTCATCTGTGGGGGGATTTGGAGGGATATATGGTTTGTGAGTACACAAATTCTATATCATCTGTGGGGAAATGTGGAGCGCGATATATGGTTTGTGAGTACACAAATTCTGTCATCTGTGGGGGAATGTGGAGGGATATATGGTTTGTGAGTCCACTGGATGCATATCGCCTATGGGAAAGGTGGAGGGATATACGGTTTGTGAGTACACGGGTCGTATATCATATGTGGGAAAGGTGGAGGGATATACGGATTGTGAGTCATAGGTGGCATGTCGTCTAAGGGAAAAGATGGAGGGATAAATTATTTGTGAGTCCACAGCTTGTATGTCAGTCACCTATGGGGAAATATGGAGGGATATGTGGTTTTGTGAGTCCACGAGTTGTATGTCGTCTGTGGGGAAATGAGGAAGGATATGTGGTTTGGGAGTCCTCAAGAGGTAGAAACGAACGTCTGTGAGGAAATGTGGAGGGATATATGGTTTGTGAGTCCACAGGTGTATATCGTCTGTGGGGAAATGTGCTGGGATCTATGGTTTGTGGGTACACAAATTCTATGTCATCTGTGGGGAAATATGGAGGGATATACGGTTTGTACGTCCATAGGTTGCATATTATCGTCTATGGGGAAAGGTGGGGGATAAATCATATGGTTTGTGAGTCCATAACTTGTGGGGTATTAACTGCATGTTGCTAGTACACTGTAAGCATGTCTGACAAAACCAAACTGCTAAAAGAGAGAAATGACGAAGGCAGTGAGGGGGCGCGGTGTGTGTGTATGTGGACGGGGGGGGGGGGGGGGGGGGGGGGGGGGGGGGGGGGGGGGGGGGGAGGGGGGAGAGGGAGGGCGGTGTTGGGAGATATTGGAGATATAGACGTAGGTGTTACGGGTTCATATTATCGTAGGTAGTCATGTGGAGAATCGAGAAGCGTGTGTGGTGTGTGT
>JADBJO010001087.1:121337-123837 GCA_016801955.1 Conus betulinus
GATCATGACACAAATCAACAAACTGGTGCATGTCACGTTTCAAGATGGAGAGACTGATGGCGGAGAACGAAGCAAAATTTAGAAAGAGTGGGGGTTAGTTTACCACCCAAGGACATTGACCACAAGCAAAGGACAAGACATGATGCTTTTTCGACCTCGTGGGCCTTCTTCATGCCAAAAAACCCAGATCACTTTTAACACATTTAGGACAGTACAAACAAAGAACGAAGAGAGAATTACCCCTCTGTGTCCATGTGGTTGGAAGAATGGCCGCCAGACAGAAACCGTTTCTGTCTGGTGCCATGCTGTCTACCACTGGACACGGATCAGGTCACTCTTCGTTTGCTTTTGGGTGTTGTAACTTTCCTGAAGTTTGGTAAATTTCATTTTCTCTCTCTCCTCGTCCTCTCTCTCCCCTCTCCTCTCTCTCCTCCTCCTCCTCTCCTCTCCCTCTCCTCTCCTCCTCCTCCTAAAAAAATCTCTCTCTCGTCCGGCCGGGGGTCTCCGTCTGGGTGGGCGGTCTGGGGTGTCGGGTCTCGGGGGGGGGTTGGCGTCGGGGGGGTCCGTCTCTCGTGCCTCTCCGGGGGTCCTCCCTCTCCCTCCTCCCCTTCTCTCTCCTCGCCCGCTTCGCCATCTCTCTCTCTCCGTCCTCTCCCTCCCCCTCGTCCTGTTCTCCGCTCTCTCCTCTCCCCCTCTCTCTCTCGGCTCGTCATCCTCTCTCATCTCTCTCCTCGTCCTCTCCCTCTCTCTCTCTCGCTCTCTCTCTCCCTCACTCCCCTCCCCCTCCCTCTGCCTTCTCCTCTCCCCCTCTTCGCTCTCCTCTCTCTCTCTCTCCTCTCTCTCTCTCTCTCTCTCTCTCCTCCTCTCTCTCACCTCTCTCTCCTCTCCCCTCCTCCTCATCTCGTCATCTCCTCCCTCTCTCTCTCTCTCTCTCTCCCTCGTCCCCCTCTCCCCCTCTTCCATCCCCTCTTCGTCCCCCTCTCTCTCTCTCTCCTCCGTCCCTCCTCATCTCTCTCTCGCTCTTTTTTTTATTTTTTTTCCCCTCTTTTTTGCGCCTGAAAAGAATGCCATGAGGTCGAAATGCATCGTGTCCTTGTCCCTGATGCTTTGTTTTGTCAATTTCCTTGGCGGTAACTAACCCCTCTCTTTCTCATTTTAAATGGTGCATTCAAGTCAAAAAAAATGAACCAGGCAAATAAAAAAAACATAAATTGGGGGGAGACGATTGTATAAAACAACACAAAACCCAAAAACCTCTAAGATTGACTGTTTTCCTGGACGACTCCCAATGATGAAAATTGCGGGGGGACGGTGTGCGGTACGAACTTAAGTCTGCTAAACCTTGTATCGACCGGCAGAGTTTGAGGGGGAGGGGGGGGGGGGGAGAGAGAAAGAAAAAGTCGCCGACGGTACACAGATAAGCGAAAGACTACTACTAAACGGACGAAATAAACTGGAGGGTGACAGGGTGGAATGGCCCCTTATCGTTAGCCGTGTCCGCAGACGAAAGAGAGAGAGAGAGGAAGGATGAGGTCGGGTGGGGACTGTTGAGAGGAGAGAGGGAGTGTTTGGGGAGGCGAGAGAGGAGAAGAGAGAGAGAGAGAGAGAAGAAAAACGCGTTCCTAACAGACGCAGTCAACTTACTTAAGATGATAAAAGTAATAAACTCTGATATCATTTCCGAGGAGAACGAGAGAAGCTTTGCCACGTACTATGCCCATCTTCTTCTCCATCGCATTCCGTGAGAACACAGTCACTGTGTCGTAGGATCATCGCTGATTTCTAACAACCTTTCCTAGTTCACACCAAATACCTTTGTATGCATGCGTACCGCGTGCATTTTTGCGTACCACGTGCATTTATCCACACAAAACGCGCGCACAAGAGCAAGCACGCACACACGTATGCACGATCAACGAGCTAAACGCACGACCAACACACACACACACACACACACACACCACACACACACACACACATACACATATCTCTCTCCTCTCTCGCTCACCTCTCTTCTCTCCTCCTCATCCTCTGCTCTCTCTGTTCACACACACACACACACACAACCACACACACACCACACACACACACACACACAATCACGCCTGTGACTCACGCCACTCACACACACACACGCACCGCATAGCGCAGCACCGCACAGCACAGCACGCACACACGGCCAAAACACTTGTCCGTTTAATCTCTAACACTCTCACTAACCATCCAGAGTCCCTCCGGAACCGGAAATGACAGCCATTGTTCCACAGGAGGGAGTTGACTATTGATCTGACACGGAATCGACTGTCGCCACCCCAAAAAACCAATACCAAGGTCTACTGGGACAAGTCCTAAAGCCCAAGACCAAGGTTTTTTTTTTTTTTTTTGTTTTTTTTGTTTTTGTTGTTTAATCCCGTTAATCCGGGTGGTATATAGGAAGTAATGTGGAGGCGGAAGACGGAGGGGGGGGGGGGGGGGGAGGGGCGAAGGAAGGAGGGGAGGG
>JADBJO010001087.1:126337-133837 GCA_016801955.1 Conus betulinus
TGTGTGTGTGTGTGTGTGTGTGTGTGTGTGTGTGTGTGTGTGTGTTTTTGTGCACGCGCGCTCGCATGCATGCGCGCTTCAGCTCGTCTTTGTGTGTGTGTGTGTGTGTGTGTGTGTGCGTGGTGCGTGTGTGTGTGTGTGTGTGTGTGGTTGTGTGTGTGTGTGTGTGTGTGTGTGTGTGTGTGTGTGTGTGCGCGCGGTGTGTGTGTGTGCGCGCGCGCTAGTGTGAACGCGCGCGTTTCTGTGTGTGTGTGTGTGTGTGTGTGTGTGTTGTGTGTGTGGTGTGTGTGTGTGTGTGTGTGTGTGTGTGTGTGTCTCTTCTGTCTGTCTGTCTGTCTGTTTATCTGTCTGACTGTGCGTGCGGGTACATGCGCTCGCGCGCTTCCCACTCGTCGTCTCTATGTCCGTGTGTCTGTGTGCTTAACAGAACAGACAGGGAGATGGGAGGGAGTGAAGGAGGGAGGGAGGGAGGGAGGAAGGCCAGCGGAGGAGTTGAGGCAGGAGACACACTGGCGGAGGGAGATCTAAGAAAAGTGCTCCAGACATTGATTACAGGCAGGCCTTCGCCAATCGACTTCACAACAGAAATCAATCACGGGACCTGGGCTCGATCAATTTCCAAGAAAGTCCCAGAGAAAAAAAAAAAAAAAAAGACAGTAACTTTACGGATCATTTTCCTGCCGACGAATCAAAGTGATCTGTCTCTTCATCATTCTGGGGAAGGTAGGCTGTCAGATTGTCTGAACTGGGTACTTAGGGTACACCAGTCATTTTATCCCGTCCCCCACCCCACCCCCACGCCTCCTCCCCCGTCCCCACGTCTGATCCCCCTACTACCCGTATAGTACCCACGGGAAACTGCACGCGTGTACAGTAAGTACTGCTGCTACGTCTGACAGCAAGTGCATCAGTGATGAGTGGTTGGGGGTGGCGGGGTGAGGGGGATTCCTCTCGTCAAATACTATCCTCCGTTTATTTTTTTTTTTTCCCCGTTCCTGATTTTATCTTTACCGACATGGGGCGGAGGGAAGGCATCAACATGGCGTCATGGCTTGGTCAACACAGTATCAGCAAAGTGCTTGTTTCTGTGATATAGGATGGGCAGCGTTGTGTTGGTCTGCAGAGTACCGTAACCGTGACAAAAGATAGAAGAAGAAGAAGAGAAAGAAGAAGAAGAGAAGAAGAAGAGAACAAGAACAAGAAGAACAAGAACAAGAACAAGAAGAACAAGAACAACAAGAACACAAGAACAAGAAGAACAAGATAATCGATACACCAGATACAACAAATAATAACAAGCATCCACAACCAATAAGGTCTGGCTTGATATATTGGCTAAAACACTTACATAATATAACAAATGCAATTTAAAAGTCAATACTTTTTTTCTGTTCCACCCCCCCACCCCCCACCCCAACCCTCGCCACCACCCACGCATTACTCACTTATTCCGACCCCCTGTCCATAGCCACACCCCTGGTTCGTCAGATATAGCCCCGGCACGAGCGATCCTCGAGGAGCAGTCAATCAATGTCAAGTCGTCCTGAAGCAACACACCAGAGGAGACACCGCAGCGCTGGCGAGTCACCTCTATGGCGTTCAGTGGTGTCTGTTCTGACCCAACACACGCAAGAGTGTGTGTGTGTGTGTGTGTGTGTGTGTGTGTGTGTGTGTGTGTGTGTGTGTGTGTGTGTGTGTGTGTGTGTGTATGCGCCCGCGCGCGCGCGCGTGCGTGCGTGCGTTTGTGCACGCGCGCTCGCAAGAGACCACCTAAGCCCCCCCACCCCTAAGCCCCCCCCCCCCCCCCGCCCCTCCCCCCCCCCCCCCCCCCCCATCCCCCCGCCACGTCTACAGACAACGATTATGGCTTAGTCGCAGAGCTAGCGTGAATGAGCGTCCCCGCTCTCCTCCCCTCCCCCTTCCCCCTTCCCCCCATCCCCCTCCCCCCCCCCCCCCCCCCCCCCACCCCCAAGGGTGCCACCATGTCCGTCCAACGACAGTCTTCATGAATTTGCAATAACCAGCAACCCCCGACGCGTGCACACTAAAGGCATAGGTAGGAATTCAAAACTGAGATAACAATGAGAGTAGGGCATGAAGAGACGCAGAATGATTTTTGTGTTGTTGTTGTTGTTGTTACGCTGATCGATGAGAATAAAGAAAACGAAGCTAATGCTATGGAACTCCATTCTGGTCTGAGACTGCATGACTCCGCTCACTTTGACAATATATCCCGGCGTCAACCAGGCCCGACAGACACAGACACCTGCAGGTTTGGTCAGGATATTTTGAGCAATACTGTCCAGAGACGCATCCATTTAAGCGGATAAAACCGGACCGTGTGGTCACAGCTGTCCCAGCTGAGCCCATAGCACACTGGGCTGTGGATAGGAGCCGGCCAGGGCAGAAAGTTCCACAAAGCAGTGACTTCAATGGGATTCGAACCCACGACCTCCCAACCATGAATATGTGACACTAAACCACTGCGGTTTGCAGTCTGTAATATACCGGCTAATATACTGGCCTATAGAATGAAATGAGGTACTAAAACTCATAGAAATTGGTCCCTGATGATTTTGCCTGAAAATGAAATTAATGTGCAGAAAGCAGTAAAGCTGATCCTTGCTACATTGATCTTTATAATAAAACCAATGTCCCGAATGCAATGATAAGACGATCATTGATGTATAGGCTCAGACAATGCAATTATCGCGCCAAATGCGATAAAGCCGCTATCTGAGGGGTTGTCCATATTGTTAAATCACTGGTGATTTTGCCTTTCAGTGAAATTTATGTACAAAAACCAGTAAAGTCGATGCTCAATACATTAGTCTACATGATAAAATCGATATCCCATGCAATAAAACAATCACTGATGTATTGGCTCAGACAATACAATCACCGCGCTAAAAGCGATAAAGTCCGTTATCAGAAGCGTTGTCCATATCGTGAAATCAACGTGAGAAATGCGATAAAGTCGGTAGCGGAAGTGTTTTCCTCACCGTCAAATCCACGAGCCCAATGCGGTGAGGTCGGTATCAGAAGCGTTGTCCGTACTATTAAATCAACGCGCAACACGCAGCAATAAAGTCAATATCAGAAGAGTTGCCCATACAATTAACCAATATGTCAAATGCAGCAAAGTCGGTATCAGAAATGTTCTTTTTAAGTCTGTTGTACATACCGTTAACTCAACGTGACAAATGCAAGAAAACCTACGAGACAAATGCAGTAAAAGTCTGTGTCAGAAATGCTGTCCATATCGTTAAATCTACCTGAGAATTGCAGTAAAGTCGGTATCAGAAATGTTGTCCTTACCGTTAAATCAACGTACCAAACGCAGTGGACCAGGCATCTGAAGCATTGTCCCTACAATTCAATCACGCGCCCAATGAAGCAAAGTCCCTTTCAAAAGTGTTGCCCACAACGTTACATCAACGTGCAAATTGCAGCCAAGGTCGGTATCAGAAGCATCGCCCATACAGCTATATCAACGTGCTAAAGACAGGCCGGTCACTAATGTATGCCTTCTGCTAGCCCGCACAGCGAAACTGGTCTTTCCAAAGGCAGTAAAGAGGAAACAGTGGCCAAAGCAGATTCTGCGGAGGATGTGGGGCTGGACTGGACACACTCTCAGGAAGCCAGCATCCAGCACCACACGCCAAGCCCTGACATGGAACCCCCAGTGGAAAAGGAAGAGAGGCCGACCTCGAAGCAGCTGGAGGCGAGACGCTGAGACAGAGATGAAGAGGCAGGAGACCAACTGGACAGGCATTCAGCGAGTAGCCCAGAACCAAGTGCGATGGAGAAGTGTTGTCGATGGCCTATGCTCACCCTTGACCTATGGGCCTAAGTAAGTACGTAAGTAAGTAAAGAAGGGCCCATGGTCAAATGCCCGGAACGTTTGCGTACAGAGTTGACGGTTGTGAGTTCGAACCCCTAAAGATATTTCCGGTCTGAAATCCCATTCTGTATACTGTACCCATCGGGAGGTGGATACCTGATTCAGGGCAGGGAGGGTTAAAGGCGGCGGAAGGGAGTGGAGTGGGCTCCGCCTTCCATCCTGCCGTGCCCCAGACACGCTGCATTGCTCACTGTTCACTGCCCCTACCACCTTCAGGATAAGGGACTTTCATGTTGATTTTGCGCCCACTTTCAGGAGATAAGTGACTGCTCGTTCTTCGTTGTCCTTGTCCTGAATGTTGTTGGTCTTGCCTGAAGAAGACCAACGAGGTCGAAACGCCTTGCGTTTTGTCTTGTTCATTTGTTTGTCCCTTTCGTCCAGGCGGAATAGTAGGTTTCACGTTTGTTACGGTTTCTCGCCTGCAGTCGCCTCATTTTGAAACTAACTTTCAATCTTTGCATTGGGTTATGTAAACGTATCAACGGTAAGACTCACAGAATGCAGCGAAAGTCCTGTTGGCAGCGGGAAAGTCTGTGACCCGGGGTCCTCTTCTGAGGGCATGTAAGACCTCATGGCGAAAGCTTGGCCGTGTCTGGAGTTATGCTGCATTCACATGTCAGCGAAACAACAATGAGTGGGGCCGCGGGAGTTGCTCGACGGTGGCGTTTTTTGGCCGGTGGGCTCTGGAGCCATGAAATAGGGGCTGGTACACCTACGGGAACGTTCCCGTGGAGGTTCTGTCGTGTCCCATCCAGTCGTCATTAAACAATGGCATCCGCTAGGGAAGAAATTATGTCCCTTGACGTCTGAAGGGAACGCAATGCGCGTGTCTGCACCCTATGTGTGGACACAGCGCAGGCTTCCAAGGGTGGTGCAGGATTGCTCCCACCTAGTTTGTCGGAAGTTGAAGTACAGTATATATCGCCTGCAGTCACCCGCCCGCAACCGTCCTGTATATCTTTTTATCTAACATGTCATAGATTAAAAAAAAGACCACTGATTTTCACGCTCTATCAACATGAAGCGCTCAATGAGGGCAAGATGCTTCTTCGGTCATGCGGAAAACCACGTGTCCAGACAGCGAAGCTTGAGTCAGCCTGTCACTGATATGTCGGTCTCCACATTATCCTGCACGTGCTGCATCAGCAGCGCGGCCTTGGCAGGAGAATCAGGTGTCAGTTCACCACTACAAGACTGACGTTGGTGCTGGCTGGTGGTAGATGATTTCTGATGGTGGTAGAAGTAGCAGCATCAGCAGAAACAACAACAACAACGTCACCGGTGTCAACGACAGCAGGAGTGTATGTATGTGTGTGTGTGTGTGTGTGTGTGTGTGTGTGTGTGTGTGTGTGTGTGTGTGTATGTGTGTGTGTGTGTGTGTGTGTGTGTGTGTGTGTGTGTGTGTGTGTGTGTGTGGTGTGATGATGTTTGTTGTTGATGATGATGATCTCAAAAATGCTTAAAAGGATTCGTGTCTGAATACATATATCAGATCTCGTGTATAATCTTATTTCAAGCCCTGGTGAATCAAAGGGCAAGACTTAACTTCCAGAATTCTTTTGGATCTCTGGAATAATTAGCTGATGGAAAGGTTTCAACTTGGACACAATCCACTCCCTCCCCCCCCCCCCCCCCCCCCCCCCCTCCCCCGTCCAGAAATATTCACGGTCGAAAGTACTGTAAAAATATATATGCTTTCCTTTAACTTGATTACGCTTTTAAATGAAGTAGGCTTATAAGTAATGTATACATTTTGTTGCTGGAGAAAAAAATATGCATTACACATACCTTTCTTTCTGTCGTTTTCCTTTCCATGATTTCTTCTGAACGACGACGGAACAACAAAAAAATGAAGTATTTACATTCGTACACAGTTCATGGAAAAACAACGAGAAAGTATGCATTAATCGGGGGGGGGGGGGGGGGGGGGGGGGGGGGGGGGGGGGGGGAATATGAGTTTGAATGTCGTGATCAACATAAAGGTACATTTAGATAATTAGGACATGAAGTTTTTCTTAATGATGTTTTAGTAACATCTTACATTAGGAAAATAGGCCGAATAAATCGGCCATACAGAGCTAAGCATTAGCGTTTTTTTTGTTTGTTTGTTTGTTTATAAAGCGATGTATTTTAAAAGAAAAACATGATCGATTCGTATATTTCAACAAATAACTAAAAATTTTTTGTAGGGTAAAGTACAATAAACACATCAAATTTCATCCGTACTTTTGAAGTAAACTTGGAGTCGCAAACAAGTCAACTGTCGACAGAAAGTCAAAACTAGATGATATTTTGCTGACATTTAGCACGACGCATTCTTCATGGCAGGGCCTCCATATCACATTTCATATCAATCCACAGTGAGAGAGTCCACAAGAGCTACAGTGCGTACAACACACAAAACGTGGCCAACATTTGACCGACATTTCTTTTGACATTTCACCTTCACAACTGAAAATTAGATGTGTATGTCCTACACACCGTCCGCATATAGAATCTTGGATTCATCCGATAGAAATGCATCGAGAGTTTCAATGTCCAAGAAAGCAAAAAGATACACCCGAAGGTGCTTTGGGGAGCACTGTCCTCAACTGCAGAGAAACACTCAACTGCAGAGAAGCACTGTCGTCAACTGCAGAGAAGCACACTGTCGTCAACTGCAGAGAAGCACTGTCCTCAACTGCAGAGAAGCACTGTCCTCAACTGCAGAGAAGTACTGTCCTCAACTGCAGAGAAGCACTCAACTGCAGAGAAGAACTGTCCTCAACTACAGAGAGCCACTGTCCTCAACTGCAGAGAAGCACTCAACTGCAGAGAAGAACTTTCCTCAACTGCAGAGAGCCACTGTCCTCAACTGCAGAGAAGCACTGACCTCAACTGCAGAGAAGCACTGTCCTCAACTGCAGAGAAGCACTCAACTGCAGAGAAGTACTGTCCTCAACTGCAGAGAAGCACTGTCCTCAACTGCAGAGAAGCACTGACCTCAACTGCAGAGAAGCACTCAACTGCAGAGAAGTACTGTCCTCAACTGCAGAGAAGCACTGTCCTCAACTGCAGAGAAGCACTGACCTCAACTGCAGAGAAGCACTCACCTGCAGAGAAGTACTGTCCTCAACTGCAGAGAAGCACTGTCCTCAACTGCAGAGAAGCACTGACCTCAACTGCAGAGAAGCACTCAACTGCAGAGAAGCACTGTCCTCAACTGCAATGAAGCACTCAACTGCAGACAAACACTGTCCTCAACTGCAGAGAAGCACTGACCTCAACTGCAGAGAAGCACTGTCCTCAACTGCCGAACAAAACCAGCTGGAAGCAATCCTGCACCAACCCTTGGAAGTCTGCGCAGCGTTCACCTAGGGTGCCGACAAGCACAGGGCAGTCCATTAAGGACGTCAAGGGACATACATCTTTATATGTCCTACACTGTCTGCATGTAAACGTTTTGTATTAATCCGATGGAAACGTACTGAGTTTTTTTAGTGTCCACAAAATATGCTGACAAACGGACAGACGGACGGATGACGGGCATACAGACAGAAAGACAGACAGACACTCGAAAAACCTGAATCCTGTAAGGATCTTAACTCGAGGTCACA
>JADBJO010001087.1:141337-146337 GCA_016801955.1 Conus betulinus
TAATGCTCTGAACACCTTTCCCTGCCATATTTTTACCTACCCAATTTTCGTACAGCAAGGGGGGAAGGGAGTGGAGGTTCACCGCCCCTCCACCCCCATCCAACCTGTCTGTCTGTCGGTCTGTCTATATGTATGTATGTATGTATGTATGCATGTATCTCTCTCTCTCTCTCTCTCTCTCTCTCTCTCTCTCTCTCTCTCTCTTTCTCTCTGTCTCTCTCTCATACACACACACACACCACACATACACCATACCACACACACACACACGCGCGCGCGCGCGCACACACACACACACACACACACACACACACACACACACACACACACACACACACACACACACACCATGCATATGTACACATACACTTACATATTCACTCACACACATACACACACACGCCCGCGCGCGCGAGCAGACACTCACAAACACATACACGCACACGCACACGCACACGGACGCATGCACACACGCATGTACGCACGCACATATATACACAAATACGCACATGCTCGCGCTTCAGATCTCTCTCTCTCTCCTCTCTCTCTCTCTCTCTCTCTCTCTCTCTCTCTCTCTCTCTCTCTCTCTCTCTCTCTCTCTCTCTCTGCGTCTCTCCAGTTTTCTCCAGTTTTTCTCCACCCCCCGCGTACCCTGCATCAAAAAAGCACTCGGCATCACAAGAAAAAAAATCAATGAAAACTGACAGCATGCCAGTCATCCTCGCGTGCACGCACGCGCACACACGCACGTGCGGAGAAACATTCCCACGCAAACCACAGTTCAGTTTCTCTCGGAGCCCTTCAGAAGAGGTCGGTTCGTTAGGGGCTATTAAGGACAGAGAGAAGAACAACATTCAAGGAAAGAGTACCAAGAAAGAGGAAAGCTCTCTCTCCTCTCTCTCCTCTCTCTCTCTCTCCTCTCTCTCTCTCTCTCTCGTTTTTGATGACAGGAAGAAAGCGAAAAAAAAAAAAAAAAAAAAAAAGGGAAAGGAAAATTAAAGGAAACGAAGGCCATTGTAGCAACAACCAAAAGGCGTGCTCCTCTCTCTCTCGCTCTTCCCCCTCCTCCTTCTCTCTCCTCTCGTCTCTCTCTCTCTCCTCTCTCCCTCTCTCCTCCATCAGCTCTCTCTCCCTCTCTTCCCTCTCTCGCCCTCCCTCCTCTCCCCTCCCCTCGCTCTCCCCTTCGCTCCTCATCTTCTCGCTCCCCTCTCCTCTCAAGCTCTCTCTCCCTCTCTCTCTCTCACCCTCTCACTCCGAAAAAAAACTCTCTCCCGCTCAGTTCTCTCCTCACCCTCCTCCTCCCCTCTCTCCTCCCACTCTCTCCCCTCCCAACTCTCTCTCCTCTCTCCTCTCTTCTCCTCTCTCCTCTCTCTCCCCTCGCGCCTTCCTCTCTCTCATCCTCCTCTCTCTCCTCCTCATCTCCATCTCTTCTCTCTCCTCTCCCCACGCTCCGTCTCTTCTCTCTCTCTCATCCTCCTCTCTCTCTCTCCTCTCCTCTCTCCTCATCTCCTCCTCTCCCTCGCTCTCTCTCTCTCTCCTCTCCTCCCCGCTCTCTGTCATCTCTCCTCGCCTCTCTCTCCCCCTCCCTCGCTCTCAGTCTCTCCTCTCTCCCTCTCTCCCCTCTCTCCTCCTCTCGCCTCTCCCTCTCGCCTCGCCTCCCTCTCTCTCTCCCTCTCCCTCCTCTCCTCTCTCTCCTCATCTCTCTCTGCTCCTCTCCTCATGCTCTTCTCTCCTTCTCTCTCTCCTCTCCCTCCCTCTCCTCTCTCCTCTCTCTCCTCTGCTCTCTCACCTCGTCTCTTCTCCTCTTGCTGGCTCCTCTCTCTCCTCCTCTCCCCCTGCATCTCTCTCCTCTCTCCCCTCTCGTCTGTGTCTCTGTCTCCTCTAGGCGAGGTGAAGGAGGGCTGGGGACGAAACAGAGAGAGGAAGAGAAGGGGGTAGACGGACAGACGGACAGAGGCAGACATATTTTAAGTGCATATATGTGTACAGTGTGGATGGCTGTTTGCGTGCATGTATGGGTATGTGTGCGTGTGTGAGCGCGTGCGTGCACGTGCTCGCGTGCATGCATGAAAGAGAGACAGACAGAGACAAATACAGATACAGAGAGACAGACAGACAGTGAGACAAAGAGACAGACAGAAAGGGAGAGAGAGAAGCAGAATCAATTACAAGATCCTACCAAAAACACACAAAGCTAGGACGTTCCATTATTAAACAGGTGTTCAAACTGTCTGAGGAAGCCCATCTTCTAATGATTCACACTCTAAAAACGGTCTCGTGACATGATGTGCCTTGGCGCGAATGCACCGACTTCATAATGCCGATTGAAATAATTATGGTCCTGGGCGGTGATGCGGGGTAGAATCGATCAATTATCGCAGTAACATTAAATTCTCTTCTCTTCAACCTCGAAAAAGATACAATATTTCCATTTCATTGCCGTTTTAATAAGAATAGACATATTGAAATAAGTGACATTCATTTTTATGCGTTTTGTGCACAATAACCATGATCTTTTGTTTGGGTGTCTTAAAAATATCTGTATTTCAAGATCATGTTAGATGTCTTAGAATAATGTACTCTCGTTGTTTGGATGTCTTAGAATATCTGTGTTCAAGACCGCGTTTCGTATCTTAGAATACCCACTCTTCTCTGTTTGGATGTCTAAGAATGTCTGTGTTTCAAGATCATGTTTGGTATCTTAGAATATCTACTCTTCACTGCTTGGGTGTCTTGGAATATCTGTTTCAAGATAACGTTTGGTATCTCAGAATATCTACTCTTCTCTGTTTCGAGACCATGTCAAGTAATGATAAACTGGTACAATAATTATTATCGGTTGAAGTTTAGGAAACTGTACAATGAATAAAGTTCACTTCTAGTTTCTTTTTCATTTACTTATAACCTTACAGGTTCAACTTTTGGATTTTTTTTTTTCAGGGAAAAAACCCCGCATTGTTCATTTTCTTGACAGAATTGCAAAGGCCGTGAGTAGGGCTTGTTTGGCAATCATCCCAGAGGAGTTATGTAATCCGATAATCCGATCAGTCGTAACCCAGTCTATAAAATATTGAACCTCCACTGGCTGGAACATCGCACAGTGCAGCATTCTCACTGTGGTCACCGTCCCCAGCCAGCTGTGTCTACTACAGAGGGTGGATGGACAGAAGACGGCTTCCACGCAGAGAAGTGGGCTGCAAAATAAAACCAGGCTTGCCTGGTTGTAGCGAAGGCGCCGTTCTGAACCGAACGGACTTTGAGATCGCCAGGGTACAGCGTCTGGTTCAACAGCACGCACGACCTTGCCGATGTTGATGTTTAGCGCAATCTTTTCGTTTGCGATTGAAGGTTGTTCGTGTTACGCTTTCTCGCTGATCGTAGGTTGGCTAAAACATAACTGAATGAATGAATGAATAAACAAACAGATGAATAAATCGACAACAGACAGACAGATGGACAGATAGACATGCATACACACACACACACACACACACACACACACACACACACACACACACACACACGCACGCACGCACGCACGCGCACACACACACACACACACACACACACACATATACACACGCACACACACACACACACACACACACACACGCACACACACGCGCACGCACACACACACACACACACACACACACACACACACACACACACACACACACACACACACTCATTCATTCATTCACACACACACACACAAACTCTCCAGCGACGGAAACCAGTTTCCAGGTGGCTGACCTGAATTGGCATTTTCGATTCGTTAAGCACACATTTAATTTGGAACGGCCGTAATATTCAACCTCGCAAGGCTCAGAAAACAGGTAAATGAATGTTTGGACAAAGAGATGGCTGACATCGATTCTGGAGCCCGTTCAAACCCGGTCCCAGGCTCAGCCGAGTACCGAACTTTTGCGGTTGGATCTCTCCCTTGAGGAAAAAGTCGTGCAAACTTCAGTTAAGAATCAATGTGCAGTTCGTCGGAACTCGTTAACTCTGTGAACGAGATCGTGGGTCGCGCCAACTTTTCTTCGACATGTGCGGTTACGATCCGCAGTATGTATGTTTCTGCTACAGGGAAGGAAATCCTCAGGAGAAAAAATAGGTAAGGAAAACACTTTGGCCTTGGCGGGCAAATTACCAATTTGAAAGAACTGAAAACCAACCGGAACAGACTATTGGCCACGGCGGGGGGCACCGGTCTAAGAGAGGGATGCTCCATATTTAAACTATGGACTGACCCGAAGACTGCAGCATGTCGGCTGAAAAACAGCGGGCAAACTTCGACACTTAGTTCTCGCACAGAAGCCTGACGCATTCGCAGAATGGCAGGCAGATGGACATAGGGCGATATAGTGCTTGTGCAGGGACCCGCCAGACTGTGACAGCACCTGTTGCCTTCAGCCTCAAAGAGATCCTCCCTCAGTCTGTGTTGAAGTGGATAAGGAAACAATTAGGATGTAGTCACAGCAGCACTCATGAAGACTTCCATGCCTGTTGGAAACCTCAGCCGGAACGCTCATCTTCGCATAGTTCAGCACCGATGGACTTCGAAAGAATACAGTCAAGCAACAGCACTTTATCCAGCAGGAGCCTTATTGTCGTACAGGAAACAGGCCTTGAAGGGTGAACATGGATTTTCAATACAAGGAGTAGGACTACCATTCCTGCAGTGGAAACTAGAAGATGAGATGACAAAGAATTAAAGCTGTAAAAAACCCATTACTTTGAAGAAGAGATTTCCACCATCAAATCAAACTGCATGCAGAACAAAGACTTACGCTCTGGCAAACAAAATTGGACTGTTGTTGTTGTTGTTTTTTTTCATGATTTCAATGGTTACCGATCAATCCGTGGTTCCAAGACCTGCAAAGTACAGGTGAATGAACAGAGGACCGGGAATGACAGCAAACCATCACCACCACCCCACCTCCATCAGTGAACCTGACGACAAAAACTGCTGAGCATGGGAAACAGAAAGTTGC
>JADBJO010001087.1:156337-161337 GCA_016801955.1 Conus betulinus
CCGAGTGGATTTTCGCCAAAAGAACTTCCGCCGAGTGAATACTGCAATTTCGCCGAGAATTATATCTCTACCAGATAAAGATTTCTAAAACAAAAACAAACAAAACAAAACAAAACAAAAAAGGCAAAAAGGCGGCGGGGGTAGGGGGTGCTTCTTGCTAACTTTATGTGCAGACCATTATCATGAACTTGGAAGAGCAGTTCATAAAAACACACCTTACATAACACTGAACTCAATGGAGCTGATCATTTCTCTTCTAATGCTAATTTAGAAAACAGTGACGAAGAGAGAAAAAGCTTACAGTTCATTTCAACTAATTTTAGATGCGTTCAACCACGTGTGCACGGGGTCTGTGTCGCCCAGAGCGAGAGCGAGCGAGCGAGCGAGCGAGCGAGAGAGAGAGAGAGAGAGAGAGAGAGAGAGAGAGAGAGAGAGAGAGAGAGATCATCCTTTTATCTAAGCTTTTCTTAAGCGCACATTTTGTAATTATGATGTTGTAATTGGTGTGTGTGTGTGCGTGCGTTCGTGCGTGCATGCGTGCGTGCGTGCGTGCGTGCGTGCGTGCGTGCGTGCATGCATGCGTGCTTGCCTGCCTGCCTGCCTGCCTGCCTCCCTGCCTGCGTGTGTGCGTGCGTATATGCACGTGAGTGCATGTGCGTGTGTGTGTATGTGTTGTGTGTGTGTGTGTGTGTGTGTGTGTGTGTGTGTGTGTGTGTGTGTGTGTGTGTGTGTGTGTGTGTGTGTGTGTGTGTGTGTGTGTTTGAGAGACACTGGCACTGACATTGACACTGACACTTTTTATTGTCCAATAGCTTACAGCCCTTTTAGACAAGGGGGACAATCACATATAATTAATGTTATATCATGAATGATCTCAAATCACCTTTTCAAAAGAGTATACACCCACACACACACGCATGAAAGGAAATATGCACAAACATGCACATGCAGATGTACACACACGCGCGCGCTCGCGCAGGCGCACTCACATACAACACGCACGCACAGAGAGAGAGAGGGAGAGAGAGAGTGAGATGCAGGCGCGCTCGCATGTATACAGATGGTGGATCATCTTGGAATTTGCTGACATTGTTCAATTAAGACTTTCGTAATCTTCATCACGCCAGAGATTTCGTTACATTTTCGTTATTATTTGAAAACATATTATGTTACCGATCTCTGATCAGGCTATCCTGTAAAGGAATTTAGAATATCACAGCTTTTGCGTTTTTCATTATAAGCAGAACAATTGAAAAGTAAATGAACTTCATCTTCTGTTCCATTTCCACATGATGGGCAAACGTTGTTTTTATCTTCTTCTTCTTTGAAACCATTGAAATTTTTTAGGCCTCTAACCCTTAGTCTGAATCTGATAAGACTAACCCTATGCCACTTATCCGGTACAAATGATAGATACTTTTCTGCTTAAAAAAACATTTTGAATGGATAAAACCACCTATATTTATCATTAACTTCCAATTCCGAAGTGCTGTTTGTAGCAGGAGATAAGTCTATCTGTGAATTCACTAACAAAACCATACTCACAACCAGCACCTTGGAATAGTCACACAATTCCAAATCCATTCTCGCATAAAATTCTCTTAACATTTGATACCCAGTTTAAGTGACCAGATTCATGTTGTATAATGAGCATTTCACAGGACTGTCCGCAAATTCTCGACATTGGTAGGTTAAAGAGTTTAAGCCAATATTGAATACACTTTACAGACATTCGAATACACACGGGGTATCTTTCGGTTTCGCCATAAACTAAAGTATTAGAAGTGTGGAGGGGAAGACCTACAAGTCTTTTCGTTGCAAAGGTGTGCACTTTTTCAAATTTGTTTTACTAACTTCCTCCAGTCCCCCACACTTCAGCTGCGTAGGTTAACATGGGCTCTATTTGTGTGTCGAACATCTTCCAAACAGATCTACATCCCCAGTATTCAATTTTCTCATAGATCTGAATATGCCCATTACTCCTTTTCCCTTCCCTTTTCTACGAATATCTAATGGTGTTTGAGAGAGAGAGAGAGAGAGAGAGAGAGAGAGAGAGAGAGAGAGAGAGACAGACAGACAGACAGACAGACAGACAGACAGACAGAGACAGAGGTGAAAGACACAGAAGGAGAGAAAAGAAAACAAAATCCTCATACAAGGTTAGAGAATTCCGGTGACAGTTGAATTTCCACTCAGTCAGTAACTAATAGATAACCTGCCCTGTGGTGAAAGTCACCTCGGTATAATTACACTCGGCAAAAAATCCACTCAGCGAAAGGCCATGTCTCCGTTCTGACAATGTGGTGAAACGTTGCCACCGTTAATCTCGAACTACACACAGTAAACACATCGCACACTACGGGGCCACGCTGAGAGCTTCGCCAAGGTGAAACGGATCCTGGATCGGCCCTCTGATCCGGATCAGCGCGACGGATCCACATCATACTATCTACACTGGGTTCTTCCTTGGGCCACAGGGGATCTTGTGATTAAAATTCACCGTACATTCATATCAATCATTGCTGCGTAACCAGTACCGAATCCACCGTTTGGCCCTAGTCTGCGCCACGGATCTTCGCCCCGGAACTGCTCAACTGGAACTGCATCACGGATTTGCGTCAGGGATCTGCGTCTCGGCCTCCGCCAAGCATCACCATCAGGACTTAAGAAATTTGGCGCTTTTCAGTGAAGCAGGGGAGGGGGGACGGGTTAAATGTAACATAAGAAGCGCATGCGCGCGCGCGCGCACACACACACATACACACACACACACGCACACACACACACACACACACGCACGCACGCACACACACATGCACGCACGCACGCACGCACGCCCACACGTACGCACGGGACACGCACGCACACGCGCGCGCAGGCACACACACACACACACACACACACACACACACACACACACACACACACACACACACACACACACACACACACACACACACACACACACACATACACACACCTTCACAATTTTCGTTTTCATTCATTTTTCCTGTTCACCGATGTTTTTCCCCACACCACAACTCCTACCCCGCCCCCCCCCCCCCCCCCCCCCCCCCCCCCTTGCGTCTCACTCCTCGTTCTTCACTGCCCCCACTCTCTGTCTGTCTGTCTGTCTGTCTGTCTGTCTCTCTCTCTCTCTCTCTCTCTCTCTCTCTCTCTCTCTCTCTCTCTCTCTCGCTTGTGTGTGTGTGTGTGTGTGTGTGTGTGTGTGTGTGTGTGTGTGTGTGTGTGTGTGTGTGTGTGTGTGTGTGTGTCCCCTGCCTCCTTCCCTCCCTCCTACATCCTCTCTCTCTCCCTCTCTCTACCTCCCTCCCTTTGACCCTCTCTCTCTCCCCCTCCCTCCTTCCCTCCCTCACTCTACCTCCCTCCCTTCCCTCTCTCTGCCTCCCTCCTTCCCTCCCTCCACTCTCTCTCTCCTCTCTCTCTCTCCGTCCCTCCCTCCCTCCCTCCTTCCTCTCTCTCCGTCCCTCCTTCCACTCCCTCCTCTCCTCCCCCCTCTCTCTCTCTCTCCTCTCTCTCTCTCTCAGTCCCTCTCTCCATAGAGAGGAAGCCTAAAATCAGCCAGCATTAGGAAGACGTGGCCGGAGGGACGAGAACAGCGCACCACTAGTTTGCCCATTCACTGGATGGCAAAAAAATATTGCTGTGGCCTTGATGCGCCTGCCACCTGCGTCATTGTGGCACTTCCTCACACACATGCCCATACCTCCCACCTCCTGTCTGTCTGTCTGTCTGTCTGTCTCTCTCTCTCTCTCTCTCTCTCTCTCTCTCTCTCTCTCTCTCTCTCTCTCTCTCTCTCTCTCTCTCTCTCTTCTTTTCTCTCTTTCTCTCTTAACTAGACGTCTCCAACTTACCTCTCTCTCTCTCTCTCTCTCTCTCTCTCTCTCTCTGGCTGCTACCTGTGAACTCTCTCTCTCTCTCTCTCTCTCTCTCTCTCTCTCTCTCTCTCTCTCTCTCTTGCAAGATAGTGGTGTGTGGGTTAAGTCAACACTCCCCACACCACATTTCTCAACAACACAAGGCTGGTATTCTGTCAAGACTATTGCCTTCTCTCGTGTCTGTTGAATAATGATGGACTTCCCATGGGATGTGTTCTGGGCCCTGTTTTACTCTGTTTACATAAATTATCTTCCTTTTCACTGGCAACGCTCTCGTAATCTCACGTAAATCGTCTCCCTTTTCAATGGAAATGCTCTCGTAAACGCACGTAAATTATCTCCCTTTTCAATGGAAATCCTCTCGTTAACTCTTTGCCCGCTAATGGCGCCCTTCATCACAAAGAGAATCCGAGATGAACTCGGCATTAACTGTTTTCAAAATGATGTTGATGAGCTTGTCACCAGGACCGAGAGCAAATCATGCGGTAATGCACACAAGTAAAATCTCTTAACTTCGTCTTAATGACGACACAAAACAAAACACTGAAACTGTGGACTTGATTCTGCTCTGAACTCGGCAACGAACGCGGCAGAGATGACCCCAGTGTGCTGACAGAACAGGATTCATCAATGAGATTTCCAACACTCCGGGAGGAAGTCACAGCTGCAATGCTGGAATCGCTGAATTGTGGGAAAGCTGCCAGGCATCGACAACATCCCTGCAGAACTCGCAGAACATGGGGAAGAGTCATTAACTGCCGTCTCCAACGATATCCGGCACACTGAAGAGTGGCCCATGCCATGGCCTCCACCACAGATCAACGCCCTTCCAAAAGACAGGAAAATTCAACACTGCCAGCATTTTCCACACGATCAGCGACGGCAGGCACATAAAGCTGAAAATACTTGTTGTTGTTTGTTGCTGCTGCTGCTGTTGTTGTTTGTCGTCGTCGTTGTCGTCGTCGTCGTCGTTGTTGTTGTCGTCGTCGTTGTTGTTATTACTATCATTACTGCTGTTGTTATTGTTATTGTTGTTGCTGTTGTTATCATCAACATCATCATCATCATCATCATTATTATTATTATTATTATTATTATTAT
>JADBJO010001087.1:181337-186337 GCA_016801955.1 Conus betulinus
GGCCCCCTTGCCAACAGAGCACATTTGCTAATGGCAAATAAACTGTAAGTGTCAGTGTCTGTGTCTGTCTGTCTGTCTCTCTCTCTCTCTCTCTCTCTCTCTCTCTCTCTCTCTCTCTCTCTCTCTCTCTGATCAAATGACTAGAGCGTTTGCCTACGTTCGTGAGTTTGAACCACTCGACTGGTCAGATTTTCCGGGGGAAACTCTCTTGTCCACTCAGCACTAAATGATTACGTCACTTAGTTCAGGGAAGGTTAAGGCGGCGGATGGAGAGGGATGGGATTCGCCTTTCATCGTCCCTAGCTCTGATAGTCTACTGCTCTTATGGCCACTGGGCTTTGTGAGAGAGTGAGAGACAGAGAGACAGACAGACAGACAGACAGACAGACAGACAGACAGATGGACGGACAGACAGTCAGATAGACAGATAGGCAGATGTACACAGAGACATACGAATACATGAGAGAGAGAGAGAGAGAGAGAGAGAGAGAGAGAGAGACGGGGGGAGGGGGAGAGAGAGAGAGAGAGGGGGGGGGGAGGGGGGGGGGGGAGAGGGGGGAGGGAGGGAGGTAGAGAAAGTGTGTGTGTGGTGTGTGTGTGTGTGTGTGTGTGTGTGTGTGTGTGTGTGTGTGTGTGTAGTTGCAATTATTGTTAGCTACACTACACACATTCATTCTTTTACATTAAGTCACTCAATGTTGATGAATGGTCAGTTGAAGAATCAGGAGGAAGGAAGATAATATGGAGGAGGAGAAGGAAGACAGAAGGAGAAGAAAGATAGATGTTGAAGAAGAGAGATAAGGCAGACACAGAGCTGGATAATGAGCAAGAGGCAGAAGATAGATATAGACGAAGGGAGAGAACGTTAGTATGAAAAAATACGGAAGGTAGACACAGGGAAGAGAATGAAGACAGATACAGACATAGGAAGTTAGGCAGACCTAGAAGATGGGAATTTAGATTTTAAAGAAGAAAAAAGCTAGACACAGACAAGAGAAGGAAGACAGAGACAGAGAAGAGAAGGACAGCTTAAATATGAAAGAGAAGGAAGACCTATCAAGAGAAGGAAAACAAACAGAGAGAGAGGAGAGGGAGGTAGATTGAAAAGAAATGGAAGCAGACATTGAGAAGAAAACGAACGATGACATTGAGAAGGGAATGAAGGCAGACATAAATAAAACAAGGGAGGTAAATGTAAACAAACAGAAGGAAATTAAACACTGACGAAGTGAAGGAAGTCAGACATAGTGAAGACGGGGGGGGAGAGAGGGGGTGTAGCATAAACGAATGATGAAGTTTGGCAATCGCAGACAGGGAGAAGGAATGCAGATTTACAATGAGATTTAGACATAGAGAAGGGAATGGCAAACCTAAACAGGAGGAGAATGAAGGCCTACATAGTGAAGAGAGAGAAGGTAGACATAGAAGAAGGAAGGAAGGAAAAGGAAGGCAAAAGGAGAAGGAAGGCACACATAGAGAAGAGAAAGAAAATAGTATTACCAATAAAGAAAAGCCAAACACAGACGAAGGGACTGCTGGTTGACACAGAGGAGGAAAAAGAATGCTAAAACAGGAAAGAGAAGGGAAGCAGATGCAGCCAAAGTGAAGATAGACAGGCATTGGGAAGAATGATAGATGAATGGTAGAAGAGAAAGAAGGTAGACAGAGAGATGTAGCTATGAGGAAGAGAAGGAAGGTAGACAGAAAGGAGAGATGTGGATATATAGAAAAGAAAAGAAAGAAGGTACATAGGGACGAAGAGAAGGAAAACAGACATAGACAAGAGCAGGAAGGTAGACACGGAGAAGAGAAGGGGTGTAAACATAGACACACCACCAGTTAATCGCGTTGTTGTTGCGTCTGTTATTTTAGCAGCAAGAGACACAAATACATCGTAAAACAGAAATAAATAAGAACGAAAGGACGACAGAAAAAAACATATCAAGACTCAAAATAAAGTCCAAAGTAGCTACATACGAACAGGCGGAAATAAATGAAAAGGAAAGGACATAGGGAATATCTGAACACGCACACGAGAGGCCAAAAGTAGAAGTAGACGAACAGGTGTTAGCAGAGTGAAAATTGCTAAATGGTAGGTTTACAAACTTACTTCATTTCTCGTAGCTTGACAGTCATTATAATGGATCCTAGAATTCTGTTGGCTGTTACGTCAGCAGTGGCAATCACAGTGAAGTCACACTTATCCCAATCTAACACACAGCTTTTTCTCGCCACACTGTCACCCAGTGTCACACGTGCTGTTTATCACTCCTGTCACCCTTCTTTTTTGCACACGAGACCGCAAACGACTGAGTAGCAGGGAGTCTGCCACTGAACACTCCTGTTTCTAGTGTTGCACGTGCTGACCTATATGCTCGTCTGCAACTTTGAAGCCCGTGGCTTGTCAGGTTGCGCTTTGGGTCAGTAGGGGGTGGCTTTTTTTTCTTTGTCCTGCTGGGGAATTCTTTTGCTGACGTCACCTGTCGAGAGGTTTTCCTGGTACGGGGGGAGAGCGCAGGCCTTCGTCAAGATCATTCCTGTACTCACTGGATGTGGCTCGATGTTCAGGCCCTCACCACATCTAAGCTCAAAGTCGTCTATACATTTTACGAGTCAGACTTTTAAAAATTGAGATACATGCATAATTTCTTTAGATATATTCCAAAGAACGTCCAAAAAAGTGCTACATTTTACAAGAAGCCCCCCTTTCCCCACCTTCTCCCACCGCCTCCAAATCTGGACCCGTCTTTGGACGTGGATCCGCACTAACATTTCATGTGTCGTCGTTGGGAGACATTCCATTTTCCCACAATGTTTCGTTGAAATTGAACAGACGGGCTTTGCTTAATCTTATAGAAACAAGAAAACAAACAAACGCTAGACGTGGGTGATAACAATGTGTGTCCAGCAGAGGTGACAAAGAGTGGATTTGTCGACAGTAAAACGAAAGACGAAGCAATGGAAACTTTTCTTACAACATTTTCACTTTCTTAATCCATAATGTTTTGTTCTGAGTGGGTAGACAGGTTAGAAATAAACGGACTAGTGAATAAATAAACAAATGAATACATATATAAATGAAGAGATAATGAAAGAGATGAATAAATATTATATATACTGGTAAATTAACAAATGAATAGATTTAATGAGTAACGCAATGCATACATGACAAAAAATAAATAAACAAATAAATGAATAAGCAAATGAATGAACAAATGAGCGAAAAAAAAGAAAGCAGTATATAATCACTAGAAATCGCGGCAACACAAGTGAAAAAGAGATCCATTTCCGCTTGCTAACAAACTAGTTTTCCTGCACCCAAGAGTCTCAAAATCGTGTGTGTGGCTTGACTATGTCTGTTCTAATTGTGAAAGTGCTCGGTCATCGTCTGGGGCTACAGACGACATTTCCACCTCCTGGGAACACTGGCACTGGAAGAAGTCGAGGACCGCCATTTTCCGCTTATTGCCCTTGACAAATATGTTGGAGTCCATTTGTCTGAAAGTGCCATTTCATGGTGGACTGGAGAGAAAACCCAAAATACTAATAGGTCAACATTGAAGTAAAATGGAAGATTCACAGTAAATGATCAAAATGTATTATTCAATAACCACCGGATCAAAAATGTCTACAGATTCACAGCAGATGATCAAAGTTTATTGTTTAATGACCACAGCCTTAAAATGTCTACAGATTCAGAGTAGATTATCAAAATGTATTGTTTAATCAGCACAGCAATGAAAATGTCTACAGATTCACAGCAGATGATCAAACCTTATTGCTCAGCATCTAAAACGTCTATGCTTAATTTGAAAATAAGAACACACAGAGAACCATGAGCTGTTAAAATGGTATTCATCACACTCGCTTTTATTATGAACTCTCAGTCAAGCTGTCTTTTCGTCTAATGTGGTAAAGCGAAATTGATAATTGTGCATAGACAATTCCACGTCGTTAAATACGTTATCTAGGGCTGTATTTCATGTTGTTTCAGAGCCTAGCAGACTCGTAGAGCAACTGGTCAGCTTGTAAAAAGTCTCCAAGACAGATTTGTAGATTATGGATAAAATCAAAGTACACACTATACAGAAAGTAACAGTAATTAAAAGTTAACAGCACTGATGTATGCATGTAACATGGCGTTATATTGAATGTCCAGGCAACAGAAATCAAAACGTGAGATGAATGGAACATGAATATCATTGAAACGGTTCATCAAACATGATTTTCCCATACCGGCAGTTATGAAACAACATCTGATGCCTAGACCCCCATGCTAAACTGCCATACATACAACAGACAAAACCGTTTTGCATTAGCTATACACTAGTGGGGCAGCTAGGCACAACGCAAAAATATACCGTAAGCCAAAAGCTCTAATGTATTCTTCGCTCAGTCAAACCAACCAATTTACTGTTACTGTTGACCTCAGTGTCGCCTTCCATGCCATTCATGACACTATTCTCATGTCTCTCACTTTAGCTCTCCCACACACAACTACACCCAAGCCATCCTTTCGTAGCCTTAGTATCATAGTCCAGCCAGCAAAGCCACATCGGGTCACCATGCGCCAACCTGCCAATGGAGACACAGCACAGGTTGCCCACTCACCTCCATGGTGCTCAGCATCATCACTCAGCATCTCCATGGTGCTCAGCATCACTCACCTCCATGGGTGCTCAGCATCACTCACCTCCATGGTGCTCAGCATCACTCACCTCCATGGGTGCTCAGCATCACTCACCTCCATGGTGTGCTCAGCATTGCTCACCTCCATGGGTGCTCAGCATCACTCACCTCCATGGCGCTCAGCATTACTCACTTCCATGGTGCTCAGCATTACTCACTTCCATGGTGCTCAGCATTGCTCACTGCCATGGTGCTCAGCATCACTCACTTCTCACTACGCATTACGTCAGTCCCACGATAGTTCCCATGAACTTGCTCCTACAGATGACCCCAACTCGAATTCACCATGACCATGGACATAGCAAGAAAAC
>JADBJO010001087.1:196337-198837 GCA_016801955.1 Conus betulinus
TAAATATTTTTATGTCAACTCTTCAGACGAAGGACTGTGTACGTTCTTATTGAGTAATGAAAATACCCAAGTACTCAGAGATGTGAGGATGTATATTTTTTATTCATTCATTAAAGCATAGAGAAGAACGTATGTTAGCCAACAGCTAGCCCTTTTCACCACGTAGAGTCATGTGTTTGTTGTTCTTTTTGCATGATGCCATAAACACATATACATGTTGCTCACGAAGTGGTGGTTATATTTGTTTATGTTGCTGGGTTGGAATGTTGTCTATAAAGCTATTATTCTGTCAGTGTAGTAGACAAAGATTGTACTGTTTCTCGCCAAAATGTATTAATTGCCTGGAGGAGGTTGTCTTTCTGTATCTTTGCAATCTTTTCTTTGTTTCTTTTCGGTTCATAACTCCCCTTTTCCCGCATGTTGTGTGTCCCCTTGTATACGGCCGGTGGCCTTACAAGTAAAGTATTTCCGAGTTCCGAGTTCTCTCTCTCTCTCTCTCTCTCTCTCTCTCTCTCTCTCTCTCTCACACACACACACACACACACACACACACACACACACACACACACACACACACACACACACACACACACACGCACGCACGTTCCTCTCTCCTCTCTCTCTCTCTCTCTCTCTCTCTCACACACACACACACACACACACACACACACACACACACACACACACACACACACACACACACACACACACACACACACACACGCACACACCACATACACACGCACACTCTCTCTCTCTCTCTCTCTCTCTCTCTCTCTCTCTCTCTCTCTCTCTCTCTCTCTCTCACACTCTCACACACACGCGCGCTCGCATGCATTGATGTCTTCAGTTTCACATCCAACAAACCGCGCTATCCTACTACTGTGATTTTCATCCACCGATTGCGCACCTTTGAAGTCCTCAGAGACTTCTTCCAGACCTAAGAAAGGACTGGTATAGCAATAATACAGATACCTTGCTCCCCCTCCCCCCCCTCCCCCAAATCACCACTTTAACTCCCACTGTTGCCATCCCCCTTCTTCCCTGTCTCAGGTTGAGGTCACTTTCACTGCGTTGGTCTAGACGTTTTAATCACAATAATGTGTCTTGGTCAGCAGCCAGGACAGTTATTTCCCTTTACTGAAGAGGTCACTGGGATAGGCCATGGTGAGGTCCTGTCGGACACCAGATACAGGGAGCCAGTAGATATGTCTCATGGGGAGGTTAGCTGATCTTGTTGGGATCCACAATGGTGCCAGAAAGAAAAGACAAAGAGGAGTCAGTGCCAGAAGAGGTGACCTCGTTTCAGATTTTGACCTGAGAGAGATTTTGTGGAGACCACATGGGATGTGTTCAAGTAAAGCTTTTGGAGAGGATTTTGTTTGATATCAAGCATTCACAAGCCGCCATTTTGGATTCAAAACTTGAATTGTCCACCGCTATATAGACAATCTACACTGCAGGCTGCTCTGTACAGACAATATGCACATAGATGTAAACAATGTTTGTTTCTTCTGCCTACTTTTACGGTCAAGCCATCTCGATATTGTCTTTCATTATTATCACACGGAATTCATCGAGTTATGTAGGTAACCTACTGATAGCAGCTGCTATAAATGGACAATCTTCTAGACAACAGCACAAAAAAACAGTAGTAACAGCAGTGACGAGAAGGGTGCGAGGGAGAGCGCAGACCACCGCAAAGGTCGGAAGAAACGTTTGCTGACAAACGCTCATATAGACACATGGACTTCAGCAAACATACTGTTATAGAGTAATATGAACAAGTTTTCAGCGCAATGCCATTAGTAAACACACACACACACACACACACACACACACACACACACACACACACACACACACACACAAACACAAAGACATAAGCAAGAGAGAGAGAGAGAGAGAGAGAGAGAGAGAGAGAGAGAGAGGAGAGAGGGAGAGAGAGAGAGAGAGAGAGAGAGAGAGAGAGAGAGAGAGAGAGAGAGAGAGAGAGCAGACGCAGATGCACACACAATCTCCCCGTGGGAGGCAATGACACTCATCATATTGCATATTAAAAAACGTATAGCAGTTACCACAATCTTCATGACTGGTAATGCGGTGACAACAACCAATATTGCAGTTGTCAGTCTTGTCTTCATCACTAGTGACGTCACGACAGCAAATACAACAGCTATCAGTGTGTCTCATTGTTGATGACATCATGACGGTAAATATACAAGTACAAACATTGCCTGTATCACTGGTGACGTCAGTATAGTACAGAATACAGCAGCTATTACTGTCTTCTGACTGGTGGCGTCATGACAGCAACAAAATACAGCAGCTGCCAGTATTGACGTCATCATTTGTCACTGGTCATAACCCTAACAAACACAGAGGCTATCATTTTCTATCTTCAATAGTGAAATTATGACAGAAACAAAATACACAACCATCAATGTCTTCATCAGTGATGACGTCAAGAAAGCAACATGACTGTTGACGTCATAACAGT
>JADBJO010001087.1:201337-203837 GCA_016801955.1 Conus betulinus
AACAGCATCACTTTTTTCCCCCCCCCCGACTATTCTTTTCACTCACTCACCCTTTCTTACTCGCACATCCCCGCCCCAACCTGTAAGAACGGACATGTCATCTGTGACAGACAAAGCACAGGACTGTGATTTGAAAAAAAAAATAAAGAAAAGAAAAGAAAAACACAAGTGTGGGAGAGATGCGGGTTAAGTGATTTACGGGGGTGGGGTGGAGGAGTGATAATGGCGGTGTGAGCAGATGTATTGCAGGGAGTTTCTATCAACCTTCACATGTAAAATGGAGAAGAGAGAGAGAGAGAGAGAGAGAGAGAGAGAGAGAGAGAGACAGACAGACACAGACAGACAGACAGACAGACAGACAAATTGAGAGCGACAGAGAGAGAGAGAGACAGAGAGAGATAGAGACAGAGAGAACCAAACGCAGAGACGAAAGAAAGGGTGAAGCTTAAAGACAAACAGAAAAACAAAATTGTATGGGGGCAGATGGTAACGTGGGATGAGCAGGGGGGGGGGGGGGGGGGGGGGGGGGGGGGGGGGGAAGGGGGGAGGGGGGGGATAGATCAGGAGGTGGACAAAGAATTGTTTCCTCTCCACAGTGTGTTCAGCAGGGATTTGTGTGTGTGTAGGGGGGAGGGGAGGGGGGGGGGGGGGGGCTTCCTGTGTATATGTTTGCTTTCTTGAAAATCATTATTTTTCTTTTAGATGTTTACGAGGTGTGTTTGTTTTAGTTTTGTCTCTTTTGTTTCCTCGTTCGTTTTGTTGTGTTCTCCTTTATGTTCTTTGATTCTCTGTTTTGTTGTTTGGTCTTCTTGTTTTTGTTGTCTTTGTCGTGTCGTCCCGAATACAGCCTCCAATCCTCTGGAGATACACGCAGCCCTGGCGAAACATAAAAGTTAAAATGTTAAAATGACAGGAAAAAAGTGGTGAGAGTTGTTGGCCTTTTTTTCTTTTTTTTTTTTTTTTTTTTTTCTTTTGCTGTCCCATCAGTTCAGACTTCCCCGTCCTCTGACGTCAGTGCAGCCAGCTGCCGCTGATTCCTGACCTGCCTCTGACAGCACTGCCCCGAGGTGCCACGGAACTCTGTCTGTCTGTCTGTTTCTCTGACCCGTGCTCTCTGTTTCTTTGTCTATCTGTCTCTCTCTGTCTGTCTTGTTCTCTTTCTAAAATGTCTGTGTTGACAGTCTTTTCCCTGTGTGTGTTTCTCTCTGTGTGTCTGTTTCTCTCTGTCTAAAATGTCTGTGTGTCTCTCTGTCTCTCCCCGTCCTCTGTGTGTCCTCTCTCTGTGTCTCAATCTCTCCGCTATCTCCAGCCCCCTCTCCCTCTCTGTATCTCTCTCTGCCCTTGGCTCTGGTAGGCTTTTGTTAGGTTTTTTTTAAAGCAGTGAGTGAGAATTCATGTAAATTGGGGAGTGAGAGATAATCAGTTTCAGAATATAAATGCTGTGTGCTTCGGGCTGTCGTTTAGTGGGCCCTTTTTTTTTTTCTATGCTTGACAAAGGTTTTTACAAATAAACCGAAAATTCGCAATATGCTTATTGGGTGTTTGTGGTTTTTACTGTTCAATCTGTCCAGGGATGTGTTGGGTAAATGGCAGATGACATAAATGTCTAGTTTTCAATGAGGGGGGTCAATAGCGCAATGTGTGGCAGGACAGACAGAAATGAAGGAATCAGCCACAAAGGTCAGGATGGTAAAGTCTGGCGCGTGACACCAAAATGCCAGAAAAGACCTGACGAGCCTGATTAGAAGTGGTTGACGTGAACTGCTTGGCGCGGCTCTCTAACTTGGTGAGGAATGGTGAAGGGTGGAAGGCGTCAGAAGTGTCGTCTTCAGCAGCGAATGTGGGATGGAGGGTAAGTGGAATCAGTCGTCTTCTCTTTCCTGAACACACTCAACCTCTCGGTTTGTGTCTGTGCAGGGCCTGTCCATAGAGTGGTCAGTTGCTCTGTCTCTCTGGCTTTGACTGTCTACTGTAAATGTAAACGCGCACGCACAGACACGCACACACACACACACACCACACACACACACACACACACACACACACACACACACACACACACACTAGAGACACACAGACACACACACACACACACACACACATAGAGACACACACAGACACACACACACACACACACACACACACACACACACACACACACACACACACACACACATATATATATACATACACGCGCGCGCGCGCGCCATACACGCTGGTACACTCTGTCCTTCCCACCCGGTCCTGGAGTCTGAGTCTGATTAGCCGAAGCCACAGAACGCAGATGATGAGGGAAAGTGCTTCTCGGACTGACGTTGGGCTTGCCCTGACCAGTGGGCGTGAGATTTATTGGTCATTGGCCACGTTCCCTGCAAATGTGTGTGAGAGAGAGAGAGAGAGAGAGAGAGAGAGAGAGAGAGAGAGGAGAGAGGGGAGAGAGAAAGGAGAAAGAGGAGAATGAGAGGGGTGAGAGGGAGGGGAAGGGAAGAGAGAGAGGGAG
>JADBJO010001087.1:216337-218837 GCA_016801955.1 Conus betulinus
GTGCGTGCGTGCGTGCGTGCGTGCGTGCGTGCGTGCGTGCGTGCGTGCGTGCGTGCGTGCGTGTGCGTGCGTGCGTGCGTGCGTGCGTGTGTGTGTGTGTGTGTGTGTGTGTGTGTAGGCGTATTAATGAGTGGGGCAGGGAAGGTGTTTAGCGGGAGAATTTTTGTTTCCTTTTCTCATCCCCCCACCCCTGTCTCTCTCTCTGTCTCTGTCTGTCTGTCTGTCAGTCTGTGTCTCTCTCTCATAACTGTTTTGTCTTTGTTTCACATTCAGTTTGAATAACAATTCTTTGTTATTTTCCTTTTATTTCAGTGTCTCCCCACTCCCCATCTTTGTTTTCTTTATATCTTGCTACATTATCCATGCTTTAGCATTCTTATGGAATAAAACACAAAAATATATGCAGGCGTTCCTCAAAATATACCAATATGATTTTCGTGATCCACGAACATATGAAAATGATAGAGATATGTCTTTTTGTGACCGTTTAATAGTAATTGTATCGTTTTTTTTTTCTTTCTTTTCAAGAAAAGTGTCGAGGGCAGAGCGTGCGTGTGCGTGCGCGCGCGCGCGTGTGTGTGTGTGTGTGTGTGTGTGTGTGAGGGGTTTGTGTGTGTGCCTGTAATTGTGTGTGCGTGTGTGCGTGCTTACGTATGTGTTCGGTGAGACAGGTCCAAGAAAAGTGCATTGAGCAGCGGATGGACCTCTACGCTGTCTTCATCGACTTAACAAAAGCCTTCGACACGGTGAACAGGGAGGTGCTGTGGGTCATACTCTCCAAGCTTGGCTGTCCGAGGAAATTCACAAAAATCATCCGCCTATTCCACGACGACATGGTTGGCCTTGTGCTTGTTGGGGGTGACAGCTCTGCTCCCTTTGAAATCTCGAACGGCGTCAAGCAGGGCTGTGTCCTTGCTCCGGTCCTGTTCAACCTGTTCTTCACGTGCGCGTGCTGAACCATGCCCTCGGAGATCTCGACAGAGGCATCTACATCAAGTACAGGCTGGACGGCTCTCTGTTTGACCTTCGTCGGCTGAGCGCCAAGACCCGAACAGTCGAGAGACTTGTGACTGACGCACTGTTTGCCGACGACTGTGCCCTGATGGCACACACACAGAAGCAGATCTCCAGTTCATTGTCAGCAAGTTTGCGGAAGCCTCTCGGCTTTTTTGGCCTCACAATCAGCCTTGGAAAAACGGAAGTGCTCTACCAAACCCTCCCAGGCCTAACAGTGCAACCTCCCCCCCACCATCACCATCGGAGGCACCACTCTGAAAAATGTCGAACACTTCAAGTACCTCGGGAGCGTCATTTCCAGTGATGGCTCTCTTGACAGAGAAATCTCTGCCAGGATCAGCAAAGCCAGCCAAGCTCTTGGCCGCCTACGTACTCGTGTGATGACCCACAAAAAGCATCAAGCTCGACACAAAGATCAAGGTCTACAAAGCTGTTGTTCTCACTAGTCTCCTCTACGGCTGTGAGTCCTGGACGCTGTACCGGGAACACACGAAACAGCTTGAACGCTTCCACACACGAGATCACTACGAGCGATTATGGGCATCAAGTGGCAAGACCGAGTGACCAACCTCGAAGTCCTGGACAGAGCCGGTCTGCTCAGATCGAAGCCATGATAATGAAGGCCCAGCTTCGCTGGACTGGACATGTCATCCGTATGGAGCCTCACAGACTGCCTGCCTCGGCAGTGCTCTACGGAGAACTGAGGCAGGGCCAGAGACCCAGAGGCCGCCCCAGAAAGCGCTTCAAAGACTGTGTAAAAGACAATCTGAAGCACAGCTACACGCCTGCAAAAGACCTAGAGGTTTGTGCCCAAGACAGAGCAGTATGGCGAAGTCTAACCAGGAAGGCCCAGGAAGAATTTGAAGACAACCGCCGCAACCACATGACTACCGCAAGAGAAAAACGCAAGGCCTCGGTGTCCTCCCTTCCCACATTAGCCACGTTCAATTGCCCCTACTGCCCACGGGTGTGTGCCTCGAGAATCGGTCTCTCCAGCCACACTCGTGCCCATGGGAGAAGGTCATCTGCACAGTGACATTATCGAAATAGAACTGTACTCTGTAAAGAAAACAATATTGGACACCCCTCTCAATGCGCAAAGATCAACAGTTTGGACATATGTTCATGTAACAAGTCATTCACTGTCATCACTTGGTCTACTGCCATCCCTTGGTCTACTGCCATCCCTTGGTCTACTGTCATCGCTTGGTCTACTGTCATCGCTTGGTCTGCTGTCATCCCTTGGTCTGCTGTCATCCCTTGGTCTTCAGTCTTTACGTGTTCTTGTACAGACCCTGATCACAGTCATGTACTATAGGACTGTTCTTGTTGTCTCTCTCCATCAGGACACACCCAGTTATATATGTTTAGGTTCTGGAGGTGGAGGGTCATCTTCTGTCAGGGTTCCTTGTTGACCAGGGCAATGTGTCTCCTATCATCCGCCAATCGCTGACAGCGGCTATAGCTGAGGTGTTCAACGCGT
>JADBJO010001087.1:233837-236337 GCA_016801955.1 Conus betulinus
CCCCTACCCCAACCCCTTACCCCTCATCTCCCCATTTTCTTCCTGCCAAAGACCGGGGTGGGCGGTGCCAGAAACGCTGCCGCTGAGTGGCGTGGCGGAGAAAGACAGGGAGGAAATTGAACACTCTTAATCACTTGTCCAGCCCTCACTCCACCCCGCTAATCACTGCCTCCTCTGGCCGTAGCACCATCCCCCTCAACCTCCCACAAACCCCACAGAATCCGCCACCCACCACCACCCCCATCCCCACCCCCCCCCCCCCCCACCCTCCTCAAAAAAAAAAAAAAAAAAAAAAAAAAAAAAAAACAGCAAGCTCTCACGCTGCGGTTGTCGGTCAAGATGCTGGGGTTGGGGTAAGGGATGGGAAAGGGGGGGGGGGGTGGAAAACAAAGGGTGGAAGGATTGTTTAGATTGAGGTCCGGGGAAGAAGAAAGTGGGTTAAGGATTTACCCTTAAGACTGAAATGCTATCATCGGTGGTTATGCGTGCATGTATTGATTAAAAAGTAAATATACACACGTCTAGGGGATAAAGAGTAGTAAGACAATGGAAGATAAAGAGAGACAGAAATAGAGAGAGACGGAATATAAGAGAGAGAGAAAGAGAGAGAGAGAATAGAAGAGAGACAGAGATTGTAGAAGAGAAAGAAAGAATGAGAGAGAAAGAGGGGGGGGAGAGAGAGAGTGAGAGAGAGAGAGAGAGAGAGAGAGAGAGAGAGAGAATAGGAGAGACAGCGAGAGAGAGAAAGAGAAAGAGAGAGACAGACAGAGGGAGAGAGAGAGCAAAAATAGCTCTGGTTTTTCCAGGTCATTGCCCTCCTGAACAGGGGAAAAAGAGAGAGAGGGGAGTGAGAAAAGAAGAAACTCAGTTTCGTCTGAGAGGCATCATTCTCTGTAGGCTTGTCACTATGTCACTGGCCAGTGCAATGCAGAGGACACACACACACACACACACACACACACACACACACACACACACACACACACACACACACTCACACACACACACACACACACACACACACACACACACCACACACACACACACACACAGGGGAAGAAAGGAATGGAAGGTGGGAGGGGAGAGAGAGAGAGAGAGACAGACAGACAGACAGACAGAGACAGACAGACAGATGGACAAACAGACCGACAGGTAGACAGAGAGACAGAAACAGGGACAGGGAACCGATAAACAAAGGGAAACAGAGAGGGAGAGAGAGAGAGAGACAGAGAGGGAGAGAGACAGAGACAGAGAGAGAGAGAGAGACAGAGAGAGAGAGAGACAGCGAAAGAGCGACAGACAGAGACGGAGGGGAGAGAGGGAGAGACAGGGGCTTCGATTGGAGGAAAGAAAGAGAGGGTGAGAGAGTCAGAATGACAGACAGAAAAAACAGACAGACAGACAGACAGATATACAGACAGATAGACAAACACATAGGGATACAGACAGACAGACATGCAGACAGACAGGCAAACAGATAGGCGGACAGAAGACAAAGGATGTGAGGTGGCCACAAAGTTGGTAAGGAAGTGTGGGAAGAGCTAAAAGTCTGTCAATAACAGAGATTTGTCCGACGACTGCAGGAGACGGAGCAGACGACAGATAACTGACAGGCGGAAAAAATACAAGTCAGACCTGGCAGCCATCTCTTTGACCGTAGATACGCACACTGACCACTTTTTTTTTCCCCGTTCATGAAGACCATTGGACTGCTTGATTTCAAAGTTACATTTTTGAAAAAAAAAAAAGATAACGTTCACATAAAAGATACTTAAAACGGTGTATTTTCAGGAAGTAAAATCAGCAAGTAAGGAGGCTTTATGTCTTTAATTTGAGGTCGAACAAAAAGCATATGACTTTTGTTGCAATTAGTGTCCATTTTTTTATGTTGATTCACGACTGCGCGGGCTAAATTGCTAGATAACGACGTGTGTGTGTGTGTGTGTGTGTGTGTGTGTGTGCGTGCGTGCGTGCGTGCGTGCGTGCGTGCGTGCGTGCGTGTGTGCGTGCGTGTATGTGCGTGCGTGCATGCGCGCGCGCGCGCGCGCGTGTGTGTGTGCGTGTGTGTGTGTATGTGTTTGTGCGTGCATGAGTGCGTGCATGAGTGTGTGCGTGCGTGCGTGTGTCTGTATCTGTGTGTCCTGTGTGTCTGTGTATGTCTGGCTCTGTGTGCTGTGTCCGTGTGTGTGTGTGTGTGTGTGTGTGTGTGTGTGTGTGTGTGTGTGTGTGTGTGTGAGGGAGAGACAGACAGACCGACAGATGAACGGAGACAGAGACAGAAAGAGGGCTCATCAGATTTTTGGTGTAAGAACCTAACTGAAAACGATTATCATGCCATAATTCTGCACACAGACCACGCTGTAAAGTGCTAGTTACATATATCCATTTGTCATAAAAAAGAAAACATGTGCATATAATACTCAAAAACATTACAGCATATTGTGTTCTAAGTCAAACAGTACGAACTGTTCAAAGCTTTCTAAGTGAAGATTGTAATGTT
>JADBJO010001087.1:241337-253837 GCA_016801955.1 Conus betulinus
ATTGCCCTGGTGTTCCTTCTCAAATATTATCAGAACATATTCCATCAGATACTTCTGTTTACTCTGCTGAACTCACAGATTTGGTTCTAGCACTGAAGATAATTTTACAATGAATAAGTTTTCAATAAAACTTTGGTGTGTTTGAATGTATTTTAAAGGGTTGTGTGAATGAATGACTTGTGAGTTGACTTCAACGCGGTGACAGCCCTGATATAGCCCTTTGCGGTCGGCTGGGCTATAAGCAACATTACCTTACCTTACTATGTGAAAATTCTTTCTTTTTGTTTCAAAACAGCTGTTAGACACATTGTTCAAATTAACTACATAAACAGGTCCCCATGACTAAATAAAAACCTTGTTCTCTTTTTAACGTTTGCTCCCACAGTGCGACACACACACACAAATTATCGTTTCCATAACACACACAAATTATCGTTTCCTGTCCTCAGAGATCTATAACATTTCTGTCCCAGTTTCCAGTCTGCGACCTCTCGTCAGCTTACCAAACGAATCACAAACTGTGCCTGTGCCCTTCTCAATAAAACGACTATAGCCCCAATCTATGCCAGGGAGAATGTTCCTGAAACAAAAGAAAAATATATCAATCATCATATTGTTCTTTATCTGACAAATATTCACCTTCCCTTTTTTTTTTTTTTTTTTTTTTTTTTTTTTTTTTTGCTTTTCATTTTCTCACCTGATGGTGTCTTATTATGGGCCAGCCGTGGCCTTCAATGTACAATTTCACAAGACACCTCGTGTGTCTTTTGCGGAGAAGAAAGAACTATGAGGCATGCGTTCTTGCGGAGCCTGGCTGTCTCTATGGCGCCATTGACTGGTCTTTTTCCCGTCTGTTTCAACTCTACCCATCCTACAGGTAACTAATCTCCCTGAGCCCTCCCTTCCCCGCTCAGCATGCATGCATACTGTACGGTTTTCTTGGACAGTTAAGCGCAGGCACAAGACTAAAATCTTTCTCTTTTTTTTTTCGATAGCTTGCGCAAGCAACCCATGTTTTCCATCGACACACACACACACACACACACACACACACACACACACACACACACACACGCACGCACGCACGCACGCACGCACGCACACGCACACACACACACACACACACACACACACACACACTCACACACACACACACACACACACGAAACCACCAGGACTTTGGGCGCAATACCTGCCAATGTATCCTTGAAGTGTACGGGTATGAGTCTCGGGCCATGGATTTTTTGCATGGGAAAAAATCGCATGGAAGACAAAAAACAGACGGCTTCAGATTAAGTATGAGATGACACAGTGGGTTTCAGGACTGAGGGGAGGATGGGGGGAGGAGGGAGAGTGCGGGGCGAGAGAGAGAGAGAGACAGAGAGAGAGAGAGAGAGAGAGAGAGAGAGAGAGAGAGAGCTGCTCAGCCCAGTACTTGACCAAATAGGCATGGTACTGTTCCACATCATTTCCTTAAGGTCTTGTGCTCCTCTCCCATCACTTTGTTCCAGAGTTGCCCAGACCAAGGGTCAATGACCTGAATGGAACGTCAGCATCCTCCAGCCACAAAGGGGCCGCTACCCACATCCAAACATCTCAACTGTTTTTATTGATCAGCACCAATAATCATACCATTGTGCTTCTTTTTTGCACCCTTGTTTCTGCCGACGTAAGCTGTCCCTTCCCCTTCCTGTCCTTGCACCGGAATGTCAACCCTCAGAACCAGCCAGCATGAAGTTAGCGCGCCTGCACGTGACTCGTCTGATCACATTTTGTTTTGTCTGGAATTGAGGTCACACATCACTGGGGGGCAGTCAACCATCCTACACTTTGAACTTCCGAAAGTTCAGCTGTCCAACACCACCCTTCCTAACTCCTTTGTCTTGTGCAATACGCGCTTGGCATTTGAACAGATGGGATGTAATCTTTGGAATTACTCTCCGCGTTGTGCGCTGAATGATAGTTTTGGTGACTCAGGCTGCCAGACAGACAGCTAGTGTTCTTTCCCCCTTCCCCATCCGTTACACACACACACACACACACACACACACACACACACACACGTGCGCGCGCGCTCACACGCACGCACGCACGCTCGCACGTACACACACACACACAAACTCACGCACGCACACACACACACACACACACACACACGCGCGCACGCGCGCGCGCTCGCGCACACACACACACACACACACACGCACAGACATACGTGCATACACACACACAAACACGTGCACACACGCATACATACGGTGAGAGAGAGAGAGAGAGAGAGAGAGAGAGAGAGAGAGAGAGAGAGAGAGAGAGAGAGAGAGAGAGAGAGAGAGATTTTGCACAGCGTTTGAACAGGTCTTGCTGTATTTTCACAAGAACGCTCTTTTAAAAGTACAGAGGACATTTGCAAAATTGCAGATCAGTATGGTGCAGCACACCCAAACAGATCATGCTATTTACAATAGAAAGTGGACTCCTTTCTTTTTGAGGCCGGTGTCAGTTGATTTATGGCAAGTTCGCGTCAACGTATTCAGTACCGTTAAGTTTATGGGCACTAACGGTGGATAATGAGATGACACGTTCTAGAGCGGGGTGTACAGTCACGCTGGCTCCGCAGTTAAGCGCTCTTTGTTCTCAGTTGAGGGGGAGGGGGAAGGGGGATGAAAAGGGATGGGATAGGCCAGCCGCCATGGCGAAGCGTTGCGGACTCTTGGCTGGGAGGTCGTGGGTTCGACTGCCGTCAGAGCCATGTGGGATTTTTCTACCTCCGATCGGCCCCTACCCAGAATTGAGTTCGCTTCGGGCTCAGTTGGGAAGATTGGGACCACACAGTCGAGTTTCATCCACTTAATGGATACGTCCCTGAGAGTGTTGCTCAAATTTCCTGACCAACACTGCTGGTGACTGTATCTCTCGCGCCTGGTTGACGTCAGGATATATTATGGAAGTAAGCGTAGAGTACAGCCCTGTCATGTAGTCTCAGACGGGAATGGAAATCCGTAGCATTGTCTTTATCATCCTCATTCTCATCGATCAGCTTGAAAAAGTCTCAAATTCTGTGGCGCTTCAGGCCCTGCTCTCATGGTGACCTCAGTTTCGATGTTCTTGCCACGTCTGTGGCCTTGGTTTGGTCACAGGTATCGGCAACGTCATGACGGCTGACGCTGGACGAATGTGGTAGCGCCTTCCTGAACGAGAGTTCACTCACGCCGGCTCAGCCACTAAGCTATTATTGTCGTCAGTAGGGGGCTTAGTAGGTGGTATTCTGCGTTATGTTGGATGAGAACAGGCGCCACTGAACACCACCAAAGTGACTCGACAGTAGTGCAGTGTCTCCTCCGGTGGTGGTTTGCCTTTTGACGACTTGACATTGACTACTCCCTAAGGATTGCCAGTGCCGGGGCTGCGCGGGCCGGGCCGGGCTGTGGCTGTGGACGGCGGTTCGGAAAAAGCGGCATGAGTTCAATGCTACTGAGGTGGCACAGAAATGGGAGTGACTCGGCGGCAATGCAGTGTCTCCTACGGCGGATTGGTTTACAACCTGGCATTGACTGTTCCCTGTGGCCTGCCTGAGGTGGTGTAGTGGTGCTTTGGCTGTTTATCTGGTGGCCAGAGTGATGGTGATAGTCTTCATATCAGATACGTTCCCATACACTTCGCCTTCCACCCCCGACCCCAATTCCTCCCCCTATTTTTTTTTAAACTCTCTCTCTCTCTCTCTCTCTCTCTCTCTCTCTCTCTCTCTCTCTCTCTCTGTTGTGCTTGTGTTTGCCCCACTCTCTCTCTCTCTGTTGTACCTTTTAAATCTGTATTGCTCCGCTAACATTGGGCGGTCTAGAAGTATATAGGGGGACAGTGAGAGCCGAATTCAAAGCAACCTGAGGAAATCTGTGGTTCAAGTCTTCGAGAGAGAGATGAAGTCCACAGAGTCTTACCTGTCAAAAACAGTGCTATCACAGGGCCCCATTTAAAGAAACCAAGACAAAGGCTACAGGACACTAAACCGTCTGTGTAATAAAGACACTATGTAGCATCCCTACTTCCTGATGCCTAACCGTTTTTCTCTCTCTCTCTCTCTCTCTCTCTCTCTCTCTCTCTCTCTCTCTCTCTCTCTCTCTCTTTCTTTCTTTCTCTCTCTCTCTCACTCCTGTCTCCTTCTCTGTCCCTCTTTCCCTTTCTATATCTCCCTTTCTCTCTCTCACTCACTCTGTCTGTCTGTCTCTCCGTCTGTCTGCCTCTCTCTCTCTTTCTGTCTCTGTCTCCCCTCTTTCTCTCTCTCCCTCTTCCTTCCCCTCTCTCCTGTGTGTGTGTGTGTGTGTGTGTGTGTGTGTGTGTGTGTGTGTGTGTGTGTGTGTGTGTCCGTCTGTCTGTCTTTGTCTGTCTGTCTCTCTGTTTGTGTGTGTCCGTCTGTCTGTCTTTGTCTGTCTGTCTGTCTGTCTGTCTCTCTCCTCTCTCTCTCTCTCTCTCTCTCTCTCTCTCTCTCTCTCTCTCTCTCTCTCTCTCTCGCTCTCTCTCGCTCTCTCTCTCTCTCTCTTTTCGTCCAAAGAGAGACGTTGTTTCGAAATGTTAAAACGCTAATGAGTGTCCTCCAATTCTGAAATCAGCGCGTTATCCTGCTTCTTATTTATGCCTTTCTCTTTACAAACAGATGGCCGAAAATGTCAATGCTCTTGGCGGTAGCTGTTTGTTGTTGTTGTTAATTTTCAAGCTCGACGTATTCTTTGTGTGTGTGTGTGTGTGTGTGTGTGTGTGTGTGTGTGTGTGTGTGTGTGTGTGTGTGTGTGTGTGTGTGTGTGTGTGTGTGTGTGTGTGTGTGTGTGTGTGTGTGTGTGTGTGTGTGTGTGTGTGTTGTGTGTGTGTTTGTGCGCGCGCGCGCGCGCGCGCGTGTGTGTGTGTGTGTGTGTGTGTGTGCGTGTGTGTGTGTGTGTGTGTGTGTGTGTTGTCGGATATAGTCCGCACAATAGTGTCCTGTCTGTCAGTAATCATCTTAATTACGCCGACACTTGCAGGACTTTAGGCACCGCGGACCTCTGACAGACTTGTTCTGTTCCTAGAATTTCCACATAGTCTTTTAGCTTTTGATGTTGTTGTTTTTCTGATTGGCAGATGACCTGTGAAAAGCTGTGGCTTAGGCGGATTTCTGAGTATCAGAAATGGACCAGGTGCTGGTGGATTTTTCACCTCAATTGTCCTATTCTACACAGCTGTGATTTCATCGGGCTTTCAGACCAGATGTGGCCTCCGCTCTGTGACTGGCTAGGCTGTAAGTGTCATGACATGATCTGAGCAATCTTCAGTCTGATGGGGTCTCAGCCTCAGTTGCTCTTTCTTTCCTTTCTTTCTTTCTTTCTTTCTTTCTTTCTTTCTTTCTTTCTTTCTCATCCTTTTCCCCCTCCCTGACTTTGAGGTGAATACCTCTGGTTTCATATCTTTTGGATACCTTCATCCTAACACCTTCCACAGCTTAGTGTCTCCACGTTTTCTTCACACTGGGTCCCCATGTCTTCCATATCCCTGTGTCCTTAATGCTTCCCCACCATTGCGTCCACAGGTCTTCTACAACATTGCATCCCGACCTCTTCCAGAACTTTGCATCACTCACTCCCCCCCCCCCCTCCCCTCCCCTAACATCTCCACGACACCGCGTCTCCATGTCTTTCAGAAACACTGCGTCCACATGCGTGACACAACACTGTGTTCCAACATCTTCCATGACTGCGTCGCCACAGGCTCCGAAACATTGCGTTCCCACGTCTTCAACACCACATGTGTCTGCATGTGTTCCACAACACTAGGTCTGCGTGGGCGCTCTCACTTCTTTCTTCATCCGTGCCAACGTCTTCAGCATATTTGGAACGTCGCGACTTCCACAACATTGCGTCCCGGCATTGTTTTCACGTCTTCCACAACACTGCGTCCCGGCACTGTGTTTTCACGTCTTCCACAACACCGTCCCGGCACTGTGTGTTTTCACGTCTTCCACAACACTGCGTCCAGGCACTGTGTTTTCACGTCTTCCACAACACTGTGTCCCGGCACTGTGTTTTCACGTCTTTTACAATATTATGTACTCCACGTCTTCAGCAACATCGTATCCCCATATCTTCTACAGCACTGTGTCCCTATGTCTTCCACATTACTTTGTCCTATGTCTTCCACAGTACTGTGTCCCTATGTCTTCCACATTACTTTGTCCCTATGTCTTCCACAGTACTGTGTCCCTATGTCTTCCACATTACTTTGTCCCTATGTCTTCCACCACCCTGTGTCCCCATGTCTTCCACAGCACTGTGTCCCCATGTCTTCAACATCACTGTGTCCCCATGTCTTCCACAACACTGTGTCCCCATGTCTTCCACAGTACTTTGTTCCCATGTCTTCCACAGTACTGTGCCCCCATGCCTTCCACAGTACTGTGCCCCAATGTCTTCCACACTACTGTTGTCTTCCCAACTTTGTCCAATGTCCACCTTTCTGTGTCCTTTCCTTACGTCTTACACAACACTGTGTCCCCATTTCTTCCACAGCACCGTGTCCCCATGTCTCCCACAACACTGTCTCGCCATGTCCTCCACAGCACTGTCCTTATGTCTTCCAAAGCACTGCGTCAACGTGTCTTCCACAACAATGTGTCTCCACATCTTCTACAACACTGTGTCCCCATTTCTTCCACTTCACTGTGTCCCCATCTTTTCCACAAGAAAGTGTCTCAATGTCTTCCGCAACACTGTGTCCCCACGTCTTCCACAGCACTGTTTCCCCATGTCTTCCATAGCACTGTGTCCCCATGTCTTGCACAGCACTGTCTTCCATGTCTTCCATAGCACTGTGTCCCCATGTCTTCCACAGCACTGTCCCCATTTCTTCCACAACACTGCATCCCCACGTGTTCCACAACACTGCGTCCCCATTCTTCCACAGCACTGTCTCCCTATGTCTTTCGCAGCACTGTGTCCCTAAGTCTTTCGCAGCACTGTGTCCCCATGCCTTCCACACCATAATGCCCTGCGTCTTCCACACTACTGATTCCCCATGTCTTTCACAACATGCATCATCAGGTCTTCCAGAACACTGCGTCCCCACGTCTTTTCACACTACTGTGTCCCATTGTCTTTCCAAGCACTGTGTCCCCACGTTTTCCACAACTCTGTGTCCCTATGTTTTCCACAGCACTGTGTACCAATGTCTTCCACAATACTGCGTTTACACGTCTTCCAAAACACTGTGTCCCCATGTCTTCCACCTTACTTTGTCGCCTTGTCTTCAACAGCACTGTGTCCCCATGTCTTCCACAACACTATGTCCTCATCTCTTCCACAACACTGTGTCCCCATGTCTTCCACAACACTGCGTCCCCATGTCTTCCACAACATTGTGTCCCCACGTCTTCCACAACACTGGATGCCCACGTCTTCCACAACACTGTGTTCACATGTCTTCCACAACACTATGTCCTCATCTCTTCCACAACACTCTGTCCCCATCTAACCCACAACACTGTGTCCCCATGTCTTCCACAACATTGTCCCCCCACGTCTTCCACAACACTGCTTCCCCACGTCTTCCACAACACTGTGTTCACATGTCTTCCACAACACTGCATCCCCACGTCTTCCACAACACTGCTTCCCCACGTCTTCCACAACACTGTGTTCACATGTCTTCCACAACACTGTATCCCCACGTCTTCTACAACACTGCGTTCCCAAATCTTCCACAGCAATTCGTCCCCATGTCTTTCACAATATTGCGTCCCCAATCTTCCACCAAACAATACATCCCCCACGTCTTTCACATCCCTGCGTCCCCCACGCACGTCTTCCACGACTCTGTGTCCCTACACCTTCCAGGGTACTACCTCGACATGTTTTCCCTAACCCAGCGACTGCGTGAGCGTGTCGGCTTCCTCCTCCTCCCTTCGGGACCTGCAGTCCAGACACGTCTGCTGATGTCCGTGTGTTGACTGATCATCGGAACGTCTGACGGATCACCGGGAGTCGTCTAATCGCCTCACGGAAAACTTGATGCTTACTGCGAGGGAATATGTAGACTTTGTTTGAATTTAATTTTGGTTTCATTAACTTGTCAGGTCGACTTTCTCTCGTCTTTCCCTTCCACCTCCTCCTTTGGCTTTGTCTCTGTCTGTCTGTCTGTCTGTCTGTATGTATGTCTGTCTGCCTGCCTGTCTGTCTGTCTGTCTCTCTTTCTCCCTCTCTCTCTTTCTCTCTCTCTCTCCCCTCTCCCTCTCCCCCCTCTCTATCCCTCATCTCTCTCTCTCTCTCTCTCATTCTCTCTCTCTCTCTTCTCTCTCCCTCTCCCTCTCCCCCCGCTCTTTCTCTCTTATGTTGGTTTGATGAATTTATCAGTTCGACTTTCTCCCTGTCTCTGTCTCTGTCTCTCTCTCTCTCTTTCTTTCTCTCTCTCTCTCTATCTCTCTCTCTCTCTCTCTCTCTCTCTCTCTCTCTCTCTCTCTCTCTCCTCCACTTGTTCTCTCCTGTCTCTGCATCTGTCTCTGTCTGCCTGTCTGTCTCTGTCTCTCTCTCAATGTGTCTATGCATGTGAATTTGATTGTGAATTTGTGTGTGCGCGCACGCGCATGTGTGTGTGTGTGTGTGTGTGTGTGTGTGTGTGTGTGTGTGTGTGTGTGTGTGTGTGTGTGTAGGGGCTGGGATAGAACAAAGTGGAGAGGGGGATGGGGCGCAAGGATCATGCGAAAGTGGGCTGACGAAAGTAATCCTCTATCTGCAATGAATCCGTACTTCATCTTTTGCTGCTTTAAAAAAAAAAAAAAAAAAAAAAAAAAAGGTGAGACTGCGACTGAATCAGTTCAAACCCATCTGACTCCGTTCCAAATAGACCCAATCTGATATCTGACACTTCCACATAAAGCTGAATGAAAGCAATCCGCGCTTGCAGAAGTGGCATTCTCACCTTCAGTTATTCCTCTGCATCGTTTCGCAGCTTCGGGCTGCAATGTAGGTGTGCAGCCATGCCACTACAGCCTCCACGTTAAACTCTTTCGCACCATTATGCCAATTTTTAGAGTGCTAGTACATGCTGCGAAACTGTAATCTCAATTTGTCATTTGTTTTTATCCCTGGCTGCCTCACACGTCGTCACGGCCAGGCTGGCTCATACGTCAACACCGAGCCGCTATACGGCAACGCGCCAGAGGAGACACTGCCCGCCGCTGCTAGGTCACTTTGTTGGGTTGAGGTTCAGTAGCGCTCACATACGCAGCGTTTGACCTTTTAAGCTTTCTGCTGACGACTTATAAGGCTGGTACAACCATCTTTGTTACGTATATTCTTTCCATACTGTCACAGAAGTCACTACGCCCATATTCATGATGCAGATGCTCTGTTAAATCAAGTGATTAGTATTGCTTTACGTTCAGTGGAATGTCGGTTTGGGCAGTCCGACTGACTTCATGAGTGCTGAGTAATGCTTCAAAACAAAAGAGGAACTTTTTATATTCACACATGCATTGTTTTAGACAGTCACGCGGACCTATGTACAATGTCGTGTGCATTCAAAGAATCGGTAAATAGAACTGACTCTCTCTCTCTCTCTCTCTCTCTCTCTCTCTCTCTCTCTCTCTCTCTCTCTCTCTCTCTCTCTCTCTCTCAGGAAGCGCTGAACTATACTCGGGAAGATCAGTTGCACATTTTCTTTTTTTTTCACCTCCAAAATGGTGTGTGATTGATCTGCATCGTGAACAATTACTGCACCAAGAATTGCAGACAAGTTTCCGTTGTGCGATGCCTTCTAGACAGCTTGATTTTCGGTCACGTTGTGGCTGCTTTTGCCAGTGACATCTCTGCTTAAAAGAGCAAGAAAAACCGAGACGCCATGAGACAAGAAACTTTTGAAACTCTAAACTATGGCGGACGGTGTCACCTTTGGCTGCCTCCTGACGCTTTTGTTCCAGGGCATTTTTTTAATTTAATTTTTTAACTGAACCGACGTGGGGGCCGAATTCAGGGCCGCAGATAAATTCCCTGCAAAAGCCTGATTAGCAGGACCACAGAAAGAATATGGACTAGCCCACAGGACGTTCGTTAAACGGTACATGAAGATCTACGCCAACCACTCATCATCCTACAGGTGAAGTCCTGTTGACAGCGGCAAAGACTGTAACCCAGGATCGTCTTCAGAAGGCGTGTAACATCTTTTTAGAGAAAGCTGGGCTGTGTTTTGAGTAGCACTATTCGCACCTGTCAACAAAATTTATCGATTGGGGTATCGAGATGTGCACAGAAGTTAGTTTGGTGGTGGTGTCTTTTACTGGTGGACGCTGCAGTCGAACAGGCTGGTACGCCCATCGGGACGCTTGCATGCAGGTTCTTTGTGTGCTGCATCCGGTGCTCGGGCGATGGCATCTGCCAGGGAGCAGTTGTATCCCTTGACATCTTAATGCAATGCCCTGTGCGTTCCTGCACCCTGTGTGAACACAGCGCAGGCATCCAAGGGTGTTGCAGGATTGCTCCTGGCTGGTTGGTTTAGCAGTTGAGGACAGCACTACTCTGGGTCCCATTGGCACCTTCAGGTGGATGTTTTTCTCTTAGAAACTATGGCAACCATTCATAATTCTTTTAAACTGGACCTGATGTTCATGCGCCGGGCACTCAGCTTACAAATTTGATGAGATGAAGAAAAGGCAAAGGACTCAAGTGATGGATTTTCTGTCCTGCATGAAGAGTTAGGATCTCTGAGACGGGAAGTGATGGACCTGCAACAGGAGAATGATGAATTCCGCAACAGTGGCAATAGCCGAGGAGAGTGGGCTCCTTGGAACTCTAGGATTAACAAAGTGGAAGGTGTTTCATAACAGAAATAATTTGATTTGCCATGGACTGGCCCGGAAGGAAAACAAAACTGGGCAAGAGATTGAAGACATGATCCATGACATGATTGTCGACAAGTTGAAGCTTACTGGAGATTAACCATACGAAGTCCATCGTTTGAATTCGCAGCCCAACTAACCGGTTATCGCTTAGTCAACGGTTTTTTTCTTTTTCCCTCGCTTTCTTTCTTTCTTTCTGTCTTTCTTTCTGTTCAGGAAAAGACAAGATTCTGTAAGCAAAATGTAAACTGAAGGCATCTCGAGTATTTATAGAGGTCATTTCAGTCCGAAAGAGAGGTGAGGAGGAAACTGTTCTGTCATCTAAAGGAAACAAAGTATGAACGGAAACGCGTGACCGTGGAAAAAGACTTGTGACAGAGAAAAAAAATCTGAGAAAGACAACGTCAGTCTTTCCACCTTTTCTCGACTTATAGGTCAAGATCATCGTGCAATTTGTGTATGTGTAATTTGCCAAACAAACGTCACATCAAACCCAAGACATGTGGATCTGAATCGATCAATGATGGTAAGTGAAGTCAAACTCCAAAAATGAAGCCTAATACAATGTCTGAGTGACAAACGCACACTTCCACACCCATGTATTGGCATTTTCTTTCTCTGATTGAACTGTTAAGCAGGCTGATGGGGTAAAACAGACATGTTCTGGAGAAAAGATCTCAGGGAAAGATAACGTATGTCTTTCCATCGCGAACAGAGTTGCTTGTTTTTACATGAAGCGTACGCTAGGATAATGGTCGGGATGTCGACTGTGTGCATTTACAGGCGCACCGTTTCACACCCATGTTTTGTTTTTGGCTCTTTCTTTGACTGTTCGACTGACTGATGGGGCTAAATTGCTTCTGGCTTTACCCACCAGCGCCATTTGTCCTTTGCAAATGGTGGGGTCACCCTCGCTGAACGTGAGCTCTAACACAGATTACCTCCCTTGCAGCTTTCCGAACATCGTCTATGACATAGGGAGGGGTCTCGCTTCAATGATCTCGTCTTTTGCTTGGTGCAGGCAGAACTCTCTCGTACGGAGCAGGCGGCGTGCGAGGTGGACAGTGACCCGGAGGTGTGTGCAGTTTGTATCGCTGTGACCGTTCTGTACAGCCGAGGCAGTGCAAACATGGGTTCCATGGCAGCCCAGAGGTATAAACTGAAAGAAGTTTTTTAATTTAAAAAAAATCTTTTTATCTTAATTCAGGAGGTAATTCTTTTGAACTAATCGAAAGCCGTGCTCATGAAAGTGGTCAATTAGCGTGGGCCCCGTCTCGTGATGGAGAATTAAGGTTGGTCTCTGTGTGGAGCAGTGTCCAATTTCTGCAGACGCACTTTGTACTGCAGAAGGAAAAAACAATGGAGGTTGTCTCAAAAGGAATTTGTAACAGTCACGAGAAGATGTGTGTCCTTGTTAATGCTCTTGTGAGACACCAGTGTCGGATCACGAAAGTAGTGATGAAAAGTGTCACGAAAGTATACCTGTTTTGAATGTTAAAAATCATTAAAAAAAAAAAAGTTATATGCATTTATATGTTTTACGTTATGGAATGTTAATACAATTCTGTCTTCAATACACATAACCATTTTCTCTCCTGTTTGCTTTATTAAGATTTGTCTGTCATGTTGAGAGTTTGCTGCGAGAAATCTTGAC
>JADBJO010001087.1:256337-271337 GCA_016801955.1 Conus betulinus
AAACTTTACTTACTTTTGTAAACGGCACTGTTGTTCACTTAGTCAACCCCAAAACAGTCTGCACAAAACAGTAATGACAAAGTCCAGTCCTTGGTGGAGTCCAGTATCAGGTGTACTGCTAAGAAAGAGTGTGTTAGAACCTGCTCACTCCAGGTGAAGAGAACGGAAACAGCCACGATCCTTGCACAGTGCCACCTGACACACATCACACACTCATACGTTGACAGGATGGCATGTCTGCTGTCGTTTTCCTGCCTTCCGTTTTTGCACAAGACATAGTCCTTCTTGCCTCTGGCAGACTGGGTTTTGGAAAGAGTGTGCTTGTCTGGCCTATCATGAACGACGGAACGGCCTATCCGTTTTTTTATCCTTGAAACCACTGACCATGCCAATGAAGAATTCAGTCTGAAAATCGGCATGCTTCTTCAGTGGGGCAGCTGCAGAGCTTTTGTAGATGACATAAGCATTGACTATAGCAGTGTCCAGGCAGAGAAAGAATACACTTCCACCACTTTGCGAATTTGTGCTCGGAACCATAAAATGATCGCAGTTGATCATGCTTGTCAACACCATTGTAATTCTTGGAGTAATCAGCCACAGCCAGTGATCTAGAGTACCTGACTATTTTCAACACCCCCTGCATCTTTTCTGACAAGCTCGCCGTAAGTTCCATCATGGACAGAAGTAAAAGGGTGACCTCAAACCAAGCAAGAGTCTAAAGTTTGGCCTTTCTCATCACCATCACCAGTATAACGAAATCAGCGCTTTGTGTCGCCAGACTTTTTGACATATTATGCTGGCTTCATATCCTGTGGCAGACCCTTTATGTTGTTTTGCACAGTCTCACATGCCAAGCTTTTCTGCTGCAACACATGGTGTGGATGAGGAGAGGACTGACGTGAAATAGCAGTCATAGTAGATGGTATGTCATTTGAAATGATGAGGTTCTGCCAAGTGTTTGACAACACGATCCCCCAGGACTTCATCCATCCCAGCAGGCAAATCATTGCTCTTCCCAGTATATACTGAATAGTTCGGCATATAAAAAGAATCGGCATCACACAAAGCGCAAACTTTGAGGCCCTTGGTCGTTAGTCTGCCGGCACGTGCCGCAAAAAAAACACACAACGACCTTTGAACTTGATCATTGCATCATCTACTGTGATGTTAAACCAGGTAGAAACTGCATAGCAAAACCTTTTCTGGGTCAGACAAATGAGAGGTCTGACTTTGTACAGGGGTCATACCCAGCCTGACCTCTGGGAAGAGCCTGGACGGAATCAGCTACGTGAAAATACTTAGCTGCTTAAACCTGCTCTTCGACGTAACAGTCGACACCTAGGGATTATAGAAAGGAGCGGTGACTTTCCGCTAAAAATCAAGACGAGGACCAGGGGCCATGCTCCTATATATGACAAGACCAACATAAGCTCTGATTTCATCCACAGTGGTTGGCTCTCAAAGTTATCATGAGGAAGTACAGCAATCATAAGCCTTTGTCTCGCATACAGGTTGGTTTCCCTAGCCATGAGATCAAATGTGCCCAAAGAAAAAAGTGAAAAACAATCAAAAGCGGTTTGAAGTCTCACTCGTGGACGTGGCGTGGGGGGGAGGGGGGGGGGGGGGGGGGCTGCTGTTGTGCATCAAATAGACAAATTTCAGTCTGAAAGCCGTTGTTTGATCCCTGGGATGACTGCACATCCCCGACATCAGCAACACCTGCGACATCTGTGTCACCTACGTCAGAGTCACTGAAACTACTCTCATTCACTCCCTCTTCTTCCCCTTCAAAGTCATTGTTGCTGTCATCTGCTGAGTCGAGATCAATGTTCGATTCATTCTAGTCGTCGTTTAGTTTGAAAGCACATTTTGGTGACACATTTTTGGTTTTAAAGCATATTTTGATGACACATTTCGTCTACAGTCAAGCTCATCTTACTGTTGCTGTCAGAGTCTGACATTGTGAGTTTTGTCAGAAGCCGATGGGATGACAAAACAAGATCGGTAAGAAAAAAGAAAAAAAAAAAAACAACAAGCCTCTCTCCAGAAAGGCCAAAAAGACCCGGATTACGACGGGTTTGCCTTATCACTGTTGTTGGCCCAAATTGGGTAGGCTCACCAAGACAATGAGGCTACTAATGAACGGGCTGATCTGTGACTTGAGGGGTCAGGGCGGACGGGCAGTAGGGCGGAAGAGGGGCGGTAGAGAAGAAGGGGCCAAGAAGGAAAAGGGGAAAACGAAGAAAGAACAGGAACAGAAGGGGGAGGAAAGGCGGAACAGAGCCGGAGACAGAACAAACACAGACAAGAACAGACAAAAATCAGACAAGAGAAGAACAGAACAAAGAGGGGAAGAGGACGACAGAAAAAAGAAAGCAGAAGAACCAGAAAAACACAGAAGGACAGTGACAGAAAGGACAGAGAAAAGAGACGGTCAGAGACATGAAACAGAAGAAACAGAAAAAAAAAGAAACAGAGAGGGTAAAGATACAGACCAAAGGACATAGAGACAAAAAAGAGGAGAGTCAGACAGCGATTGAACGAGGGGGGAAACAGAAAGAACAGAGAGAGAGAGAGACGGGAGAGAAGAGGGAGAGAGAGATGTGGAGAGAGAGAGAGAGGGAGAGGGATTTGAGAGAGTGGAGAGAGAGAAGACAGAAAGAGGAGGGAGGGACGAGAGAGGAGGAGGAGAGAGACAGAGAGAGAGAGGAGAAGACCAGAGCGAGAGGAAGAGGAGAGAGAGAGAGAGAGAAACAGAGATGGAGAGAAATTTTTTTAAAAATAAAACCAGGATGTCTGCCTCCGCCGCACCAGCAGGGTAAGAGGCATCAGCTGAGCATGGAAGCCGGAGATGGGGGAAGGGAAGCGAGGGGACGGCTAGATGGGGCGCGGCAGGGGAGAGATGAGACTTGAGTGGAGGAGGATTGGTGGGTGGGACGCAGTTTTGAGGTGATAGATCGAGCGGAGATGGGTGGACGGCAGGGTGAAGATAAGGGATTTTAAGATAAACGCGCGACACACACGGCGCCTTGAGCGCGGCAGGAGGTCGCTGGCACGGTAGGTATATTAATTAGGTACAGGTGTTTATTGGAGGGGTATCAGGTTGAGGGTTAGTGCGGGGAGAGTTGAGCGCGGCGGAATGTGGTTATTCAATGCGAACAGGGGACTCCGACCATCTAGCCAGCCTTTGGCCCCCCACGGACCCCCGTCCCCGGAAGAGAGCGGGCCTTAGAGACGCGGCCCATTTGCTGATAACACTTTCCGCCCAATATTGTTCAATTGGAAACACGGAGCAGAGAGTGACAAGCGGGGAAAAACAAAGGCGCTTTTATCCTCCTCCTCATCCTCCTCTCTCACCGGGAGAAGGCTGCTTTTAGGACGGGGATGGGAGGCTTAGAAGTCTTGATTGTCTCCTTGGGGAGGCCTTAGGGGGAGGCTTGCAGAGAGCTTTTTGTCTTCGTTCTTTTGGAGGATTGCTTGGGGTTCTAACGAGCTTGATTCTTGCCCACGGTGGTGGGATTATAAAGGGTGTTGTTCGGCATAAGGCAGTGGGAGAGAAGAGGGAGAGGGAGAGGAGAAGGGGGGAAGCTTTCATCAGTGGGGGTTTGAGGGTTGTTCCATGATTGCTGTCACTGGTTACGTGATTCAGGTTTTGGTTGGTTTTTAAAGTAGCTAGTAATTAGAAGAGAATATGGTTGAGGTGGGTGGGGGAAAGCACGGGCGGTCGGGTGGGGGTGGGGATTTAAGGGCGGTTGCGGAAGGAGGGGAGTAAGTAGGGGGGAGATGGGCGGGTGGTGTGTGTGTTGTTGCAGTTCTAGAGTGGGCCCGTACCACGTGACTGGAGACGACGGTTTTCTAAGTTTTAATGGTTTTCTTGTTTTTTTTTTCTTTTTTGGTTGTGTTTTGACTGGCCTTGTTCACCTTTCGGGCCCATTCCCATATATCTGCTGCCACCCTACTTATTGTTATCCGTTCTCCATCCACCTTCCCTTCCACCCCTGCCCGTCTTTCCATCGCCCATCATCTGTACTGTCTTTTTGCTGTCTGCTCTTTGGTCTCTCTCTCCTCAGAAACAATTCTCTCTCCTCTATCTCTCTCTCTCTTCCTCTCTCTCTCTCTGACACGCACGCACACGCACACATGCAACACACACACACCACACACACACACACCACACCACCACCACCACCACACCCACCACTACACACTAATACCACCACTACTACCACCACCACGACCACGACACCCACACCACCACAACCACAAACAACAACAACCAACAAAGAATAACAGAAAAAACAAGCATTAACGCAAGCAAGCCAACGCGTGCACGCAACACAAGCACACACAACACACACACACACACACACACACACACCACACCACACACACATATAGCTGAGAACTATCCTCTATACTATATATATATATCTATATAGATATATGTGTGTGACAGAGTGAGAGAGACGGAAGAGCTCATCAGGGAGCGGTCGAGAGGTGCGTCCTGTTTGTGTGTGGTGAGCGTCATGTGCAGTGTGTGGTGTAGTACTCTGAGTGTGTGTAAAGTGGGTTTGTTGGGTGTGTGTGTGTGTTTTTGTGGGTGTGTGTGGTGTGGGTGTGGGAATGTGGGCATATTGTCTGTGTGTGGGATACGTACGTGCATTGTATGTGTGTGTGTGTGGGTTTATGTGTGTTGCATGAACGTGGCGCGGCGCGCGCGCGCCGCGCGCGTGAGTGTGTGGTGTCGGGTCGTCGCGTGATGTGTGTTTGTACGTGTCTGTGTGTGGTGGTTGTATGCGTTTGTACGTTTGTGCGTGTTCATATAGATAATGCGCGCACGTGTGTATGTATATATAAATGTGTCTGTATGCGTAGTATGTACGTATACGTGTGTGTCTGAATGTGTATGTCTTGTGTGTTCCACACTCATGGATGTGTATTAGAATAGTGTTGTTTAAAATGTGATCACTTTTTCAATGGTTGGAATGTTACACGTGCAGAACGCCAATGAAATTTCAGATGAACAGAGTGAACATGTGTGAGAGATGTTTTGATCATTCAGTCGCAATAAACTCCCCGGAGGAGGAAGGCCTTGTGCCGAAAATGGGTTGGGTTGTGAACGGAACTTGTTGTTTTTGTCTTTTCCTTCTTTTGTTCAAGTATATATCTATCTAAATATATATCTATCTATCTATCTATCTATACTATCCATATATATCTATATTATATATATATATGTATAAGTTTAAAAGTATGATTAAAAAAGGGAGATTAAAAAAACCAACAAAATTGTTTCGAGCTATTGCTCTCGTCCGGGTGTGAACATGTGTGAGAGATCCTTTTTTAATCATACTTTTAAACTTATGTCGCTCCCTTTTCGGTGAGCGAGTTTTTGGAGTTCTTGTCGGCTCTCTAGTTTATATTTGTGATATATATATATATATATATATATATATAAGACGCGCGCGTGCGCACACACAAGCACGCACATACGTACACACACAGGACTACAATACCCATGTATGTCTGTCAAAATTTCAATGGCACATTAACAGCCAAAGAGAGAGAGAGAGGGAGAGGTGGAAGAGAAGAGGCGAGGAGAGAGAGAGAGCGAGAGAGGATGAGAGATGAGAGGGGAGAGAGGGAGACTTGGAGGGGAGAGGATGAGAGAGAGAGAGAGATCGAGGACAGAGAATGATGCGTCAGTTACGAGGAGAGGGCTGCAAACCGTTTTTAAAATAAATGATGCCCAACTATAGTCCTTGTCTTAAGGGGAAAGTCACGTTTTTCATCACATTCACAGAAGCAAAATTTACAAAGTAACTCCAAAGAAACGACTACATGTTAATGTGGAACAGAACAATATCGTTATAAGCTATCGTATACAGATATACGACAGCTTTGTAAAGGTTGTTGTAACTCTACATGACGGATATTCCGGGTCTTAATCGATATACGACTGGTGAATCTAAGAGAGATGAGAGAGGGAAGACAGACAGGAGCGAGAGAGAAGAGACAGGACGAGAGAGAGAGAGGCAGAGAGAGCTCCCCCCCCACCGACAGAGACAGACAGACAACCGACAGACAGACAGAACAGACAGACTGAGAGACAGAGAGACAGAGAGAGAGGACGTCTTCTGAGTTCGTTCATCGCCATAAGGATAAAATTTCGCTGGTCATCTTAACAAGAGTGTGTTTTTTTTTTTATGTTTGTTTGATTACTTCAGTTGCATGCAGTTCACGGAACCAATCTCTTCCTTTTGTGCTCTACAATGCCTTTTCCCTCGGGTCATTTAAAAGAGACAAAGCCACTACATTTTGTTGTATCATTTGTTACAATGTTTTTTCATACCCACTACACAACAACCACCACAACCACTATCCACACGCGCTTACCCTTCTCCCTCCTTTGTTCCTTAATCACGTACAGAAATAATGTTAATCACGACCCCCACCCCCCCCCCCACCCCCCACCACCCCACCCCCACCACCCCCCCCCCACACCCCCGGTGTCTTGTACCTAAAAACAAGGTTTTCTGGTCTGCTGTGCTTTGCTCGTGTTGGTTGTTTTTATGGGCTAGACTCTGCAGATTGTGATCTGCAAGTTGGGCTAACAAGTGTGCTGTGTGTACGTTTTTGGGTATGTGGTGTTGTGTGTGTGTGTGTGTGTGTGTGTGTGCTTCTGGTTTTGTGTGTGTGTGTGTGTTTTGTGTGTGTGTGCAACTCTGTGTGTGAGAGGAGGAGAGGAGGAGAAGAGATGAGACCGAGTGAGAGAGAGAGTGAGTCAGTGTGTGTTTGTCTGTCTCTTGTTCTGTCTGTCTGGAGTATGTTGTCGTGTGGGAAGAGGAAGTGGGAGTGTAGTGTGGGAGGATCTAGAGGTTTGTTAGCAGGGTGGGGGTTGTGGTTGAAATGGTGAAAGCGGTTGTATTTGTGGGTTGGGGGGGTCTTTGATGTGTGCTTGCGCGTGGGTCTAGGGGTCTAGAGAGTGGGGTGGAGTGGGTTTGTTAGTGTGTCTGTCTGTTTGTAGGTTAGTATGTTAGGAGAGTGCGAGTAAAAATGGGGTGTGTTGTTAGTGTTTTCGTTTTTTGTAGCGTGCGGTGGAGTGCCTGTGGTTTTTTGTCTTGCCCGTGCCGTGTGTATGCTCTGTACGCCTGTTTGTGTCATGTGTGTGGGTGTAACGTTAGGCAAAAACAGAGAGGGGTAAACTAAACCCGGACTAGGGGTTCAAAAAAAAAAAAGTATACTTACAAAACAAAACACACCAAAACAAGAAAGAAAAAAAAGTGAAAGCTCCTAAAGATGGAGCTTATATAAATAGGCAGGTGTATAACATAGCCATGCAAGTAGAAACATGCCACGCAGATCAACAATCCCGACACTGCACGTCCCCTGTCGCACGTTGAACAACGACTTGCAGCCGTTTTCAATCTGGTTTTCCAATTAGCACTTGTTCCCATAGTTCTGTCGCTTTCTGAACAAACACATAGTCAATACCCAACAATGCTCCCTCCTGTACGGCCAACCTTTAAGCCAAGGGGCGCAGCAGCAATCCTAGGGTATATAGGTATTTATTTAGGTTATTGAGACCACTCACAACCAGAAAGGAATAGAAGAACCACGCTTCAAGAGCTAGCGCAGATGGATGGATTGCCAGGTGCACGGTGAACACAGTTTTGCAAGGTGCCTTTGGACAGACCCCGCTACTAGCTTGCGAGATAGGAAGCAAGCCGTTAAGTTATAGCATCAGGGCCACGCAGAAGTTGACAGACCTATAAGGAAGCAATGCCCTCAGGAAAAAAAAAAAAAAAAAGGAACAGGGAGATAGAAGGGGGGAAAGCAGGGCCGGGCGGGCCCTCCTGGATCCCTCACTTATTCCTGTGTCTGTTATTGTTTTGGAGTTTGGTTTTTTGGCGTGTGTTTGTTTGCAGAGGGCCAGAGAGCTTGAGCTGAAGAAGCTGACTTACACATGACCAAAACTTGACACTGAAAACCTGGGATGATTGAAAAACTTTGATAAACGAGCTACTAAACGGTGTTATCAATGTTTTCATTTGCATTATAATTTACATTATTAGTTGCGATTCTAGTTGTTAGTATTTAGAAGTGCTTTTTAGCATTTAGAACGGTTCCCAAACAGTTTCGGACCCAGACTACCTCCTGACACGTGGGGGTCTGGAGCCCGTTCTGTATTCTATGACACGGATGCTTGGACTGATTATTCTGGATTTGTCAAGAATTAATAAAGGGGCTTTTCATTATACTGTCACGCATGTTTTCGCCTTCACCCCCTCAGTCCCTGTGCTTGCTTGCTACTAGACAATAAGAGATGCCATCTAAAGCAAAGACCAAAAAACCCAAAGCTCTCTTTATATTATAAAGCTGGGGCAGACCGGGCAGATCTAAAAACTGTTCAAAGTCGTAAAAATCGCCTTACTTGGTTGTGCGAACTTACATGTGATGTCGCCTTGTTGAAACAGGACCCAGAACGGGCTGGTGAACCACGGGCAAGAAGCAACAGACGAATGGTTTGTGATTTATGTGTTCATGGTGGTGGGTGTTTGTTCTCCGGGTGCTGCAAAATGAAGTAGGGCGGAATTCAACAGCTTGACCGACCTCAATGCCACCATTCCACGCGTTCTTTCACGGGTCAGTTATGGCGGTTTTTTTACGGTTTTCTTTTGTTTTTCATTTTTTTTTAATTTTTGTTAAGGTTTTCTTTTAAGTGACGAGAGTGGAGTGTCGGTGGGTTTGAACAATTTAGTAGTGGGAGAAAGCAAGTATAGGCTAACATTTCCGCCCTTTGCAAAGATTCAACAGCAAGAACAATACCAACAAAACAGAAGAAGGGTGGGGGCAGATGGGGGGGTGGGGGGGCAGGAATCGGGGAAAAATGAGAGAAAACCAGGGAAATATATATAAAAATATAGAAGTTTTCCTGTGTGTGTGTGTGTGTGTGTGTGTGTGTGTGTGTGTGTGTGTGTGTGTGTGTGTGTGTGTGTGTGTGTGTGTGTGTGTGTGTGTGTGCATGTGTGTGTGTGTGTGTGTGTGTGTGTGTGTGTGTGTGTGTGTGTGTGTGTGTGTGTGTGTGTGTGTGTGTGTGTGTGTGTGTGTGTGTTGTGTGTGTGTGTGTGTAGATCTTTAAATTTTAGTCTTTCTTTATCGAAAAATAAAAATATCTGAACGTCTATTTTACCCGAAAATTTTTAATTCTATCTTTTTTTTTTATCTTACGTTCAAGAAACCTCCATAATTCCTCTACTCACTGACATTCTACAAAGGAGTGTTTCACGTCATCGATCTTGTCTAAATGAAATGTACATTTGTTCATCTGTATGATCCGCGTCCCATTTAACAGAATATTAATGGAGTTTATTTCCGCATAGAGAATCTCTCTTTGAGCCTTGATTCTTTTGATAAAATCCGAACAACGGCCCCTTGCCATTCTGATATTGTGTTCGGTTTTATAGATTCTGAAATTTACAAAGCTCGGTTATGAAACTGTTTCTTGCCCTAATCGTGTGTCTGAAGGGTTTTTATTTTTATCTTTTATCTATTTATTTTGTGTTTTGTTTGTTTGTTTTTTGGTCTGCATTATGCGCTTCATCCTCTGGTTTGAATACAGCATCCTGCCTTCGAAATCAAAAAAAGTGAAATGGGATGTGAAAAATCAGACGACTCTGCATGTCCACTCTTGATGGCAAATAAAGAGTGGAATATGCCATGAATTCATGCAAAAGTAGTGTCAGACAAAGAGAGGTACACATGGAGTCGCTAGTAAGTGCGTGAGGAGAGTGTACGTGCGGTTAGCACTGCCAATAGAAAAGAAAACTCTCAATGCCACCAAAATCTCCTGCTATTGCCTGCTGCACAGCAGGAGGCTGAAACAAAGTCATGGTCTGGAAGAACTGTGACATCAAGAACGCGGAAGCGGGATTCACTAAAAGGAGTGGATCACTGGGGGAGCACAGCAGACCCTCCACAATGGGAAAACCATCCAGACAGCATCAGGAAGAATGGCACGAGACCGGATCTGATATTCCTCTGAGGTTCATCAAAAGAAATGATTCTGATTGAACTCACCGCGCCTTGTGAAAGCAGAATGGAGGAGGTTCACATCTACAAGACTGCGAAGTATGTCAGTCTAGCCAGCAAGCAGAGGGAGTCTGGCTTTCTATGCCAAAGTCCTCGCCCCAGAGGTTAGAGCAACAGGGTATGTAGCATTATCAGCCTATGATTTAATGAAACAGCTGGGGATTTCTCGCAAAAGGACCAGAGCCATGAAAAGAATGGCAGAGCCTGTTGGTCGAGAAGGAACAAAAATAGGTCTCTTTAGGCTTAAAGTTGTCGACTTAGAACACGTGTCCAATAGCGATATGCTTATGACATCCATAAAATCTCCCAGCTCTTCAGTCGGCACTACCCAGGTAGGCAGCCCGTTGTGTAAACGAGTGTGGATTGTAAAGCGCCTAGCGCTTGGTCTCTAGCCGAAGATAGGCGCTATACAAACAAGTATTCATTGTAATAATAGATAGTAATGATCAAAAGGCGAAGCCATGAGACACCTAACCCTTTAGGAGATGCTCTCTGCTATGGCGGGCAACATCGTTGTTCATGGGTCTGTCTTAAACTGATGTGAACACTTAGATAGCAGCAACATTGTTGTTCATGGCTCTGTCACAGAATTGCCGTGATGAGTTTCAGTTGCAGTTTCATCAAGGAGGTGTCAGCATGCGGACCAGGCGATAATCGCTGCACCGCATCTGCCAAGTTTTGAGACCATAGTGTGCACGATTTACACCTGATGTATGAATGAATTAATGATTATATGAGAAGATTGAGAACGAGGATCTTACGGATACGGCTTAGCGGATGTCTGACCTGCGCTTTATCCCAACGCAGTGGTCAGATCTTGGGTACCTACCTAACAGTGTCTGTGCCATCGTTAAACCGTAATGAACACTCAGACAGAAGCAAGATCGTTTATTGTTGGGTCTTTCGAAACTCTCCAGCGATCTATAGGTCAGAAATATGATCTGTAATGGGTGTGGAGGTGTTACCTTCATTGTACCATTTCCGTCCTAGGGTCGGTGGCCTTTAGTCTGTGTCGCCCTTTTCTATCGGGACCAGAGATCAGCGACCATGTGGCAGGATGTAGCAGACACTGGGAGATTGATTTGTTGATCTTATCGATTCTTTCCACAGTTGATTTATGTAGCCTATTTTTCTTGCTACGATAGTCATCGTTCTTGGGCGTTCTCTTTCTTCTTTTTCTTTTCTTTTTTCTTCTTCTTCTTCTTCTCTTTCTTTCTTCTTCTTCTTCTTCTTCTTCTTCTTCTCCTCCTCCTCCTCCTCCTCCTTCTTCTTCTTTTGTATATGTCTCTCTGTCTCTGGCTCTGGCTCTGTCTCTGTGTCTGTCTGTCTGTCTGTCTGTCTGTCTGTCTGTCTGTCTGTCTGTCTGTCTGTCTGTCTGTCTGTCTCTCTCTCTCTCTCTCTCTCTCTCTCTCTCTCTCTCTCTCTCTCTCTGAATTATGTACTTATTGATTTATTGTTAGTTATAGATATAAACTACAAATGATTTGTCAGTTATGTATCCAGGAATACGAGAGTGCTATCCGATGCACATCGTTTTTGTCTTCGATCATGATGTTTTAGAGTGCTTGTTTCTAAGACGAATATCACTGTCACGCTTTACCGTCCCCCACTCTGTCAATTCTGACATGGGCAGAAATGGCCTGATCATAAAAACATTCCTCTCTCTCTCTCTCTCTCTCTCTCTCTCTCTCTCTCTCTCTCTCTCTCTCTCTCTCTCTCTCTCTCTCTCTCTCTCTCTCTCTCTAACAACATACGCGTACATCCACGCTAACACTCTCACAAACGTAGAATTGTTAATGACAAGACACTGAGCTTTGATCGAATATTTCAAAATCTTTTTGAATACTATGTCCGCTTTGAAATTTGAAACAAAACTCAAGCCTGTTTTATGTTTCTACTTCAGACCTATGGTCGAATCGGAAGTAGTGAGAGAGAGAGAGAGAGAGAGAGAGAGAGAGAGAGAGAGAGGAGACAGAAAGAGAGAGAGAGAGGAGAGAGAGAGAGAGAGAGAGAGAGAGAGAGAGAGAGAGAGAGAGAGAGAGAGAAGAGAGAGAGAGAGAGAGAGAGGAGAGAGAGAGAGAGCGGCGGAGGAAGAGGAGGAAATTGCGTATGGTATATTTTATTTGAGGTAGGGGGGTGATTTATTTTGTTTGAGCCGAACAAGATTTCATAAAAATACGCGCGACTCATTAAATAGGCATATCCTGGCTTTTTCTATCTGTCTTTCTGCCTGTCTGACCGTTTGTCTGTCTGTCTCTCTCTTTCTGTCTGTCTGTCTCTGAAGCATTCTTTTTTTTTTTCTGTCTGTCTGTCTGTCTGTCTTTTCTTTCTTTATGTCATTTATCCCCCAAAATTGTAACTGTCATTTTGCTAAAACTGTCATTATCATTATTATATTTTCAAGCAGACTTTTCCCACGATCAACTTCCGTTTAAATATCAGTGAAACTGATAAACTTCAATGAAATAGTTTGGGAGAGAGAAAAACAGCCGTCGATCCAGTATCGACTCCTGGAACTGTAAGTAGGAAATAAAGCGTTGTTGTCGTTATTGTTGTTTTATCTGTCTCCTTTCTAAACTTTAAACGAAATACTGGATCAAACGTTTTTTCTGTTGTTTCCTGACATTTCACAACTCATGAAAAACCTGAAGGTAATATCCTAAGGGTAAAACTCAGTGCGAATGTGTGAAAGTACACAATTCCAGACATCGTCTAAGAATTTACATTATAAGTATTTTTCACTGGCTCCAGTAAGAATCTCCTATTAGCTGGGCCTGCTGACGATGGAGCCAAGGAGCTAAAACATGGGTCAGGCTGGAACGACTGTTTCCTTTAAGATGGCATCGTCCAGACTCCGTGTGTTTGTGGAGCTGCATGGAACCAGAATGATTGGTGGGAACGAAACGAGTACCAGGCTCCGAAGGATTTAGAGCATTCAGTGTGACAAGTGCGCTGGCCGACAAGCTTGGTTATCGGCCTTCCCTGGTCCCCTTCTCCGTTTGATTAACCCATTTGTCTCCCCTGTTCTCTAACTTGTCAGTGCTACCAAGATTAAAGGACTGGTTACCTAAATTTGTTTTCCACTGCTTTGGTTTGTTCAGAGTAGTAGTAATAGTAGTAGTAGTAGTGTCAGCAGCACCAGCAGTCAACAGTAGAAGTAGTAGTAGTAGTAGTAGTAGTAGTAGTAGTAGTAGTAGTCGTGGTCGTTGAATTAATAGTAGTGTTAGGATTTGTAGCAGTAATTCTAACATAATTATTCTCACTATTTTGTTGTTATTTTTACTGTTGTTGTTGTTTTTATCGACTTAAATTCCTTTTCAATTCTTCGAGAAATCTGATATATTCTTTGTGAATTATGCTTCACTTGAAAAAGAAAAGCAAACTGGTTTCATATGACTCTGCGTGTCAGAAAAGCAAACGTGTTTCATATGACTATGCGTGTCAGCTAAATAACGCGCGCGCGCGCGCGCGCGCGTGTGTGTGTGTGTGTGTGTGTGTGTGTGTGTGTGTGTGTGTGTGTGTGTGTGCGCGCGCGCGCGTATGTGCGTGCGTGCATGCGTGCGTGCGTGTGCATACGTGCGTGTGGGTTTTTTCGTACTAGCTTCTGAGATCTCTTAAAAAACCTTATTCACGGCCGCTTCTCTACTCCCAGAACGCACAGCTGTATCCCGCCCTGTCTGTCTCAGCGACAGAGCCAGTGGTATTCAATGCGCTGACTGTGTTTGGTTGTCAAACATCGAAGGAGACTCTTACCTGTTGCTGTGTCACATGGTGTGGATTTATGAATGTCAGTTCTTGTCTAACCCGCGCAGAACTTGTCTACATCTTAATGATGAGTAGTCATCATCATTAGTTCTTAGCGCTTTCAAATTCCATCCGAAAGAGACAAAAGTGGATGGATTGGGGGGGGGGGGGGGGGAAGAGGGGTTTGACACATTAAATATTAAAAGATGAGGGGGGTAAAGGGGGGGGGGGGTGGACAGGAGTCACGAAAAATCAGGCAACAAGAGAAAAAAAAACAACATAGACCAAGCATCAACAGATGCCAAAGAAGATGAAAACACTCGCAAGTACATTGACGTTGTATGATCACCCTTATAAACCCTTCTCTCTCATCTCACACACTCCTCTCCCCAATTGATGTGCTGCCCAGAGAGAGTAGAGAGAGAGAGAGAGAGGGATTAGGAGAGGAGAGGAACCATCCACAGAGGGGAGAGTGGGGGAGGCCCGTAGGTACACACAAGGGAGGAGGGAGGGAGACCCTGAGAGAGAAAGAAGGGATGGAGAGGAACGAGGATGGAGGGGAGACAGCATCCGGAGGTGGTTAAGATGATCAAAACAATGGTTTTTTTTTTTTGGCATTGAGAGTATGATCATGTATTAAAAGGACTCTTATCCCTCCCCACACTCCTCCCCCACTGTGAGTGTGCCCATACTCACCTCATGCCCCCAGAGGAGAGAGAGAGAGAGAGACGGAGGCGAGATGGGGAGAGAGATTGGAGAGAGAGAGGGGAGAGAGATATGGATAGAGAGAGAGAGAGAGAGAGCTCACACACGAGCGCCCACCGCACACACACACGCATCTTTCTCACACGCACACGCGCACTCGCACAGACATGCATGTACAGACACTTAAAACTTGTAGCAGAAGTTAATAAATCGACGACGAACGACAGTCCAGGATAAGGATAAGGTGAGGGGTGGTTAAGATGATCAAAAATGTTTTTTTTTTTTTTTAACAATCATATTTAAATGAAGGCAAATGAGTCCCTCCCTACCCCCTCTCTCCCCATTGCCCCCCACCCTCCTCCTCCCCCCATTATTGCTTGGTTACAGAGCACATAGCGTGGGTAGTCAACCGTAGTGAGTCCCCCTGGTCCCTGCAATGGCAGTGCCCACGGATGTACC
>JADBJO010001087.1:276337-283837 GCA_016801955.1 Conus betulinus
CATACGGGATTTTTTTCAGCCGACAGGCATAAGCCATTATCAGACATGAAGTTCGCAATGTTGTCTAACTCTCTTTGATATATTCTTCTTATGTAATTAACAGATCTTTTTGATGTGTTCTTTTTTAATGTGGCATTCATGTGTGTGTGTGTGTGTGTGTGTGTGTGTGTGTGTGTGTGTGTGTGTGTGTGTGTGTGTGTGTGTGTGTGCGTGTGTGTGTGTGTGTGTGTGTGTCTGTGTGTGTGTTTGCCTTTTCTCTGTCTTTCTGTCTCTGTCTCTCTCTCAAAAAGAGAGAGTGAGAAAAAAGAGAGAGAGAAAGAGAGTCGTATTGCAGCAGTGGCCTGTTCAAAGAGCGCTGTTCCCTGCACATGGTATTCTGGGCTGTGATTGCACCTTCATTAGCACTGACTTGTTTCAAGAGTCTTTGCGCGCGCGCGTGTGTGTGTGTGTGTGTGTGCGCGTGCGCGTGAGTGCGTGCGTGCGTGAGTGCGTGCGTGTGTGCGCGCGCGTGTGTGTTTGTGTGTGTGTGTGTGTGTGTGTGTGTATGTGTGTGTGTGTGTGTGTGTGTGTGTGTGTGTGTGTGTGTGTGTGTGTGTGTGTTCGATCATACATGTTTAGAACGGGAGCTGTATTATAAGGCACAGGACAAGATGTAGTCCCTGACTACTTCAGGACACTGGACATCATAATAACTGAAAAAGAAAACCTTACCGTGTTCAACCTTTCCTTTTTGTCCTATATAGACAGACTGGCGTATCACTGGGTATATCAGTTCGCTATCAAAACTGAGCTGAACAAGCTGCAGAAACTCCTTTCGTTTTTTTGTAGGCAGATCATTGGATGTGGAGATTATTCGTCCGCAATTAATCAAGTGATTCTTCAGAAATGCAGAGTCTTGTGCGGGATGACACCCCTCACTGTGGCGTGATAGTAAGAGCTACCTTTGTGCTGATGGCGCGCTGTGTCAAATACAGGACTCACCTTGCTGTGTCCGCGCTTAGATGTGAGGATCATTTCATGGAGAGTTGGTACAGCAGTTAGAACAGCTTGAAAAACTGAATATTGATTTGACTCGAGAAAGTCTGTTTCTCTTTCTGAAGATAAGCTGTAGAAATTTGGGAGGATCCATTCACTTTCTGAAAGTATGGAAGGTCTGAATTGTTTCTTGAAAACTAAACTATACAAAACTGGGTAGATCTATTCGCTTTCTTCAGAGGAATCAGTCCATTTCAGGTAGACCCGCTCGCTTGCAGTTGCCAATGTATGCTGTGTTAATTCGAAAGATACAATGGCTTCCTGATGGCAGTCCATTCTTACTTGCTGGCAACAATCCGCATCCTTGTGAAGACAAACTGTTCCCCATTGTGGTATTCCCTTACGGCTTGTGGAGTGTTCGAGTCATGATATCCGACGTGGCATTGCATTATCTTCATTCTCTCGGCTGCTGTCCTACTTTGATGAGGAGCCAATGGAGGTTAAGTCCCTTACCTTGCCTCCTGATTACCCACTAAACAACACGCTGACAGATCATGTGGTGAGATGGAGATCAGGAAAGATGAGAAGGGGGAGGGGGCGTGGTTGGGGAGGGGTGTGAAGACGAGTGGTGGTCAGGGAGAGGGAGAAAAGGGAAGGGAGAGGCAGGAGTCGCACGAGAAAGTTTACTGTCGACCTTAACTTATCTCGCTTGAGGATTCCCGCTGGATTCTATTCATGTCAGTCTGGAACAAACAAATTTCCTGTGTCCCATGTGCATGATTTTATGTCCACATACAATTACACGAATGTATACGTACTGAGCCCAGAGAGAGAGAGAGAGAGAGAGAGAGAGAGAGAGAGAGACAGACAGACAGACAGACAGACAGACAGACAGACAGACAGAGAGAAACCTCGAGGGAATAAGTGTCTAACTTCTTCATAAACCACAGAAGTGAAATGTGCTCGTGTGACAAGAGTATTTCGGGACATTAGTTAGGCTTTTCTACATAATATCCAAATTGAATGCAAAGACAAAGATTATCTTTGATCCAAAAGAGCTGCGTATATGCACACACACACACACACACACACACACACACACACACACACACACACACACACACACACACACACACACATTTTAGCATTAACTCAGTCCCATCTTTAGTTATCTGCCATGAGGTGCAATTGTTGTATCACATAACGTGAATTGACATTAATTAAACTGAAAACACACACACACACGTCCCATCGCGCGCGCGTACACACACACACACTGAAACACACACACACACACACACACACACACACACACACACACACACACACACATTCCCCGGCCTCCTCATGCGCAAAAGGAAAAAGCCAAACGAACAGGCAGAGAGCAGACGGCCATCTTTGTAATCCTCAACTTAGCCACTGGTGTGACAACCATCAAACAGTCAGCAATTCACTCAATATTCAAATTAGCCGTCTGCGTCACTTCCTCTTCTGACTGCTCCATCAGGCTCCGTCACGACAAAGGCACAGCAACAAAAAGGAAAGTGGCGAAAGGGAAAGAGAAATTGGATTTTTCCCGTCTGCTTGCTGAAGTTGGGTAAGGAATGAAGACGAGCAGTCGAAGCCGGAGACGTGGGGTACAGACGAGAAGGGAGAGAATAGAGAGAGGGGAGAAGGAGAGAGTTTCGGGACTGTGGGGATGGGGTGAACTTTTAATGAAAGGAGATTGGGATTGGAGATAAAAACTGAATTTCTGTGATTGAGTTCCTTCCCATCAAAGGTGTTGGTCTTGAATAAAATGTTTAAAAGCTCAACGTCCAGCACCTTGCATCAGTATGCAACAAGCTAGATTCGAGTGATAATCAAATGCTAGAAAGTTTGAAGGACTGAAAGAAAGAAGAAGAGAGAAAAAGACAAAGAAGGTAAGGGAGAAAGAAAGACAAAAGGAAGGTAAAAAGAAAGAAAGCAAGAAAGACAGAAAGGCAGTTGGAAAGATGAAATCGATCAGGACCAAAAAACAGATCGAACACAAAAACTTAAACAGGAAAAGGAGAAGGAAAGAAGGAAAGCAAGACAGATAAAAAGAGGAGAATGAAAAAAAAAACAAGAACGAAAAGAACAGAGAAAATAATAAACAAAAAATTACGAAAAACAGAAGCAAAGAAAGAAGAAAGAGAGACAGAAAGAAGAAGAGATGAAAGAAGGACCCAAAGAAAAAAGAAAAAAAAAACAAAAACAAACCAACGCATCGAAAGAAAACAAGAAGATATAAAACAAAATGGCAGAAAGAAAAATTTGCAACCAAAAGAAAAATGAAAGAATGAAAGAAAATGGGTAAAAAAAAATGACAAGGAACAAAGGAGGAAAGGAAATGTGGAAGGACAGAGAGAACAAAACAGAACAAAACAAATAACAAGTAAAAAAGGGGGAAAAAAAACAGACAGAAGAATGAAACAAACAATAAAACTAGGAAAGAAAGAAACAAAGAATAACACAAAGAAAAAAGACGAATAAAAAAAGAAGACAGAGGAAAATATGAAAAGATAAAAAAAAAAATACAGGAAGACAGGAAAAAGACTGGAAGAAAATGGGATAGAGGACAGAAGAAGATGGAAAGAATGGAGAGAAAGAACAATGCAGTGAAAGAGGATAGGTCAGTGTGAAAGAAGCAGTCACCGAAGGAAAGAAGCAAAAAAAAAAAAAAAAAAAGAAAAAAAGAAAAAAAAAATTACAGACAGATAAAACGATGGTCATATTCTGTCGCAACAGACCGGAACTCTCATGTGAAGAAATAGGAATGGGTGTTCCAGCTCGTCTTCGTGGACTAGAATTCTAAAGAAGGAGAAGAAAAGAAGGAAAAGATAAGAAAAAGAAAAAGAGAAAGAAAGGGGACTGACTTTCAGGGGGATTATGTGTGAATATGTATGTTGAGAGACGGGGGGGGGGGGGGGGGGGAGGGGTTGTAGGTATAGTGGAAAAGGTGAAGAGGAGGGGGCAGATGGTACAGTCGGAAAAAGAAGAGGAGGGACTGAAGAGCTCTCTCTCTCTCTCTCTCTCTCTCTCTCTCTCTCTCTCTCTCTCTCTCTCTCTCTCCATTACCATTTTTTTTTTAGTTTCCCCCAGAATTTCCGGGTGATGTTGACAACTAAGCCTCTTTGCTGCTGTCATATAGCACGCTGTCTGCATGCTTCCATCGATTTTTCACCGGCAGCATGTGTGAGGAGACAGGTTGCCAAACTCGAAGACATGAAGAAAGCAGAAGAAACATGCCTTTAAACATTTGGGAGGATAAAAGAGAAAGACGGAGGAACATGAAGAAAAGAGAAGAAAGAAAGAAAAAAGGGGGACGACTGAGTAAAACAAAAGAAAAGGAGGGGGGGGGGGGGAGAAGGCTTGATAGGATAGGAGAAATGGACGCGCTTAATCCATCTACTTCACAAATAAAGAATTCCGCTCGTGAACACTCAGTTCGCTTCCACGAGATCGCCTTTTTTCCTTCAGTATTTTGTTACTTGCAAGACTTGCTTATTTTTAAAGCCTCCTTTTCACTCTGAATTTTTGTATAACGAAGAAAAAAGGGAGGGGGGGGGGGGGGGAGGAGAGGATTGGGTGTGTGGGCGGGGAGGTGATATGTGAAATCACGCACACACACACACACACACACACACACACACACACACACACACACACACATACACACACACACACACACACGCACGCACGCATGCACGCACACAGAGAAAGAGAAAGAGACAGACAGACGGACAAAAACAGAGAGAGAAAGAGTGAGAGAGAGGGAGAGAGGTATCTCTTTCAATCCCTCCTCCTCTTCTCCCTACTTTATCCCCTCCCCCTCCTCCACGCCTTTTCCAGCATACCCACCACCCCTTTCGTCCCCCCCCCCCCCCCCCCTCCCACTTTTGACATAGAAAATCCTAAAAGTCTATTGTTTTTTCTTTCTTTCTTACTTCCTTTCTTTCTTTTTTTTTTTTTTTTCTTTCTTTTTTTTTTTTTTTTCCTTTTTTTCCTTTCCTTCACGTTTCTCTCTTTTTATTCTCCTTCTTAAGGATTTAAATCCGGAAAATCTGGCGTGAATACCATTCTTATCTCTTCACATGAGAGCTCCATGTAGGTTGCAACTGAATGTGATGATCTTTTTATGTCTTTTTTTCTGTTGTTGTTGTTCTTTCTTTCTTTCATATTGACCTTACTTCTTTCATTCCATTTCTTCTTTCTTCCCTCTACTTAAGTTTCTTCCTTTTCTTTCCTTCTCCCTCCTTTCTGTCTCTGTGTTTTCCCTATCTTTTTGCTTCGTAATTTTTGTCTTTCTTTATTTCCCTTCTTCAGTTCCCATTTTTCTTAAATTTCTGTGTTCTTCCTTGTGTGTGTGTGTGTGTGTGTGTGTGTGTGTGTGTGTGTGTGTGTGTGTGTGTGTGTTCCATCTATTTTTCTTTTCATCCTCTGTTCCTATATTTCTTTCTGCCCTCTTTCTCGTCTTTTTTTTTTTTTTTTTTTTTTGGTTTGTTTTTTGTTTTTTGTTGTTTTTTTTATTGTTTTTCTTTTTTCCTTTTTCTGTCTTTTTTGTTTCCGTCTGTCCATCCTTCTTGCTTTCACTACTTCTTTCTTCCCTTTTAATGGCTCTTTTCGTTCTATCCAGTCCAGTCTTCGTTTTTTTTTTTTGACTGTGTGATTCTGTCTTTCTTGCTTTCTTCACCGTTTCCATCTTTTCTCTCTTTACTTCTTTACTTCCTTCTTTTCTTTTATTTCACCTTCTTTCTTCCAGTCCTTTCAACTTTCTAGCATTTTTTTTCACACTGGAGTCTAGCCGGCTGCATACTAACGAAAAGTACTGGGCAACGATCTTTAAAACATTTCAGCCGAACAATCACCTTTTATGGGAAACATCTCAATCGCAAACGATTTCAGTTTTTATCGCCTTCCCCAATTTCCTTTCACCAGCAGTTCTCCCCTCCCCACAGTCCCCTATCTTCCCTCCTTTCGTCTCCTCCATTACTTCCCTCTCCTCCACCCACACCCTCTCCAGCCATAACCGCACGTCTCCATTCCTTGCCCAACTTCAGCAAGCAGACGGGAAAAATCCAATTTCTCTTTCCCTTTCGCCACTTTCCTTGTTGATGCTGTGCCTTTGTCGTGACGGAGCCTGATGGAGCAGTCAGAAGAGGAAGTGACGCAGACGGTTAATTTAAATATTGAGTGAACTGCTGCCTGTTTGATGGTTCTCACGCCAGTGGCTAAGTTGAGGATTACAAAGATGGCCGTCTGCTCTCTGCCTGTTCGTCTGGCTTATTTCTCTTTTCCACAAAGAGACCAAGGAACGTTTTGTGGTGTGTGTGTGTGTGTGTGTGTGTGTGTGTGTGTGTGTGTGTGTGTGTGTGTGTGTGTGTGTGTCTGTCTGTCTGTCTGTCTGTGTGTGTGTGTGTCTGTGTGTGTGTCTCTCTGTGTCTGTGTGTCTGTGTGTGTCTCTGTGTCTGTGGTCTGTGTGTGTGTGTGTGTGTGTGTGTGTGTGTGTGTGTGTGTGTGTGTGTGTGTGTGTGTGTGTGTGAGTGTGTGTGTGTGTGTGTGTGTGTGTGTGTGTGTGTGTGTGTGTGTGTGTGTGTGTGTGTCTGTTGAATCACGGATTGTCTCTGCATTCAATTTGAAATATATAGAGAAGCTAAAAAACAATTCCCAAATACCCCTTTGTTAATGCCACAACAGCACATTGCTGTCTTGTGGTTGATGTAGCAGATAGAACTAATTCCCTCGAAGTAGAATCAGCCCCCCTCTCTCTCTCTCTCTCTCTCTCTCTCTCTCTCTCTCTCTCTCTCTCTTTCGCTCGCTCGCTCACTCGCTCGCTCGCATGCTCTCTCTCTCAGTCAGTTTGTTTGCGTGCAAGTGATCTTTTGTGGACAGCAAATCGTGCACATGAAACATTGGGAATTCAAATAACGTGAAAACCCGAACGAGTGTTTTCCAAGGAATCCCAAACTGACATGAGAGGTACCCCCAGCGGGAATTCTCAAGCGAGAGAAATTTATGTCAACAGTAAACTTCCTCGCCTCTCCCTTACATCCCCTCTTCCTCCCCTAATCACCACGTGTCTCCACACACCTTCCCAAACACTCCCCCTCCTTCTCACCTTTCCTGACCTCCATGTCACCTCGTGATCTGTCAGCGTATTGTTCAGGGAGTAATCCGATAGACAAGGTAAGTGACTTGACTTCCATTTGCTGCTCATCAAACTAGGACAACAGTCCAGGGACTGAAGACAATGTGACTATCGCCTCGGAGATCGTGACGGCATACTCTACCAGCAGTAGGGGGATACCACAATGGGGAACAATTTGTCTTAACAAGAAAGGGGGTTCTTGCCAACAAGCAAGAAAGGACTGCCTTCAGAAAGCCAGTGCATCTTTCGAATTGACATAATACCTTGTCATCTCGAAATGAGTGGGTCCATCTGAAATTGACTGATTCTTCTCCAGAAAGCAAACAGATCTATCCAATGCAATTTGGTGTATTTTA
>JADBJO010001087.1:288837-296337 GCA_016801955.1 Conus betulinus
GGTGTGTGTGTGTGTGTGTGCACGTGGGGGTGTTATGAGTGTGCACGTGTACGTGTGTACGTGTGCGTGCATGCGTTCGTGCGTACATGTGTGTGTGTGAGTGTGTGTGTGTGTGAGTGTGTGTGTGTGTGTGTGTGTGTGTGTGTGTGTGTGTGTGTGTGTGTGTGTGTGGCTGTGTTGAATTGCAGATTGTCTTTGCATTTAATTTCCAGTATACTGAGAAGGTAAATAAAAAATCCCGAAATACCATCTGTTCATGCCACACCAACACATTTCTGTCGTGTGTTCGATGTAGAGCTTAGAAACTAACTCCCTCGAGTTGAATCAGTCTCTCTCTCTCTCTGTCTTTCTCTGTCTCTGTCTCTCTCTCTGTGGCTCTCTCTCTCTGTCTCTCTCTCTCTCTCTCTCTCTCTCTCTCTCTCTCTCTCTCTCTCTCTCTCTCTCTCTCTCTCTCTCTGGGTCAGTGTGTTTGCGTGCAAGTGATTGTATGTGGACATCAAGTCGTGTACATGAGACATGGGAATTCGGATAATGGAAAAACCCGACCGAGTCTTTCCAAGTAATCCCAAACTGACATGGGAGGTAACCAGCAGGAATTCTCAAGCGAGAGAAATTTATGTCAACAGTAAACTTTCTCGCCTCTCCCTTACCTCCTCTCTTCCTCCCTAATCACCACTTGTCTCCACACACCTTCCCAACCACCCCTCCTCCTTCTCATCTTTCCTGACCTCCATCTCACCCCGTGATCTGTCAGCGTGTTGTTCCGGGAGTAACCAGGAGACAAGATAAGTGATTTGACCTCCATTTGCCCCACATCGAAGTACAACAGCCCAGGGACTGAAGATAATGTGACTATCGCCTCGGACATCGTGACAGCATACTCTGCGAACAGTAGGGGGATACCACAACAGGGAACAATTTGTCTTAACAAGAAAGGGGGTTCTTGCCAACATGTAGCAAAGGACTGCCTTCAGAAAGCCAGTGTATGTTTCGATTGACATTATGTAACCTTGTCATCTGGAAGCGAGTGGGTCTACCCAAAATTGACTGATTCTTCTCCAGAGAGTAAACAGATCTAACCAATTTGGTACATTTTAGCTTCAAAGAGCAAAACAGGCTTTTCAAATCACCACAAAGTGAACGGATCCTCCCAAAATTTTACAGCTTATCTTCATAAAGTGAACAAGTCTTCCCCGTATCTAATTGATCTGTCTTCAGAAGGAGAACTGCTCTTCTCAAGTCTGATCAATGTTCTATTTATTTTTTTAACCTGTTCTACCTGCTGTGCCAGTTCCATGACATTATTCCTGTAGACACACCAAAGCGAGCCCTGTTTTCGACACAGCGCCATCAATACAAAGAGTAGTTCTTAATATCAGGTCGCGGCGTGAAAGCCACCTGCCCAGAGGATACTCTGCATTGTTGAAGAATCACTAGAGTGATGGCGAACGAAGGAAAGCAAGTTCCAATGATTTGTTTTCAACAAGAGAAGCGATGTTCTGGAGATTGTTCAGCTCAGTCTTGAGAGTGCAGCAATCTAAAGAGCGTATTGTAAATATGTCAATGGTGTGTGTGTGTGTGTGTGTGTGTGTGTGTGTGTGTGTGTGTGTGTGTGTGTGTTGTTTGTTTGTTTAGTTTTACGTCTTTTCACATGGTGTGTTTTTAGACGATTGTGATATTTGTGAATGATACACATCAAGATTACATTGATATTAGTATACAAATGAAAACATAATTAAAAATAAAGTTTAAATCAGTGAACATGAACAGCATAAACAATGTTTGCTTAAAAAATACTGAAATCTCATACTAATATACCAATAGGACTGCGAAGTAAATATTTCGATACATTAGCCAAAAATGAATGATTTGAAGTTAGAGTCTTAAAATCATCAATTGTAGGATTATTTAGTAACGTACGTATGTGTGTGTGTGTGTGTGTGTGCGTGCGTGCGTGCGTGCGTGCGTGCGTGCGTGCGTGCGTGCGTGCGTGTGTGTGTGTGTGTGTGTGTGTGTGTGTGTGTGTGTGTGTGTGTGTCAGTGTGTGTGTAAGTGTGTGTGTGTGTGTGTGTCCATATGTTTCTGTTTGCTTTCGATTCCCATCCTACACTGTTGTTCCCCTTCATCATTTTCTCACATCTTCTTTCTCTGTTCTGTCCTTTCAGCTCTCTTCTGCTAAAGGACATTCAGCCTCTAGTACAGTGTGTATTATGTTATTATGCTGTTGGCATGGATAAGACATTCCCAGGCAAAAAAAAGAAAAACCACTCATCATTTTCCCCGTCCTGTCCTATCGCTTGGTATGCGTTCTTGGCATTTACCGCCCTAAACAAAAAAGACAGCACCGCGCATGCCTGAGCAGGGCTATGAAGTAAGTGTGGGGGCTGAAGAGGAGCGATGGGCTATCATTGCGAAAAAAAAACAGCGCTACCTTCACTGGCCAGGGTCAGGCAGGGACAGGGGGAGGGGGGGTGCTTGTTTATTGGCATTCAAAGAATGCCAGACTCTTCCCCACTCGCTCATCTCGTCTGGCCAGGAGGTGCCTGAGCTCTTGAGGTTTTTCTTTCCAGTTCAAAATATGTATGAACGTGTTGCCTGTGCTGTCTGTCATCTGGAAAGCCAGCCAGTCTACCGGACCTCCAGCAACGACCTTGTCAGTCACGGTGAACGACTTCAGGAACGTTTCTTTTGGCAGGAAAAGTACACCACTTGGCTGGAATAATTTGGGGTTTCGTGAGTTATGAGAAAGTCTGGGGGTAATGAATCAAAAGCCCTGGTCCTGCCAGTCTAAATAATGCTGATTTTCATTTTCAAATACTAAATGCGTTTAACAAGTACTTGTAAGTTAAGACTCAGATTAGGTACAAAACTTACAGCCAGACAAGCAGACAAGAGCCCAGCGCGAGTTTAATCCTGATCAAAGAGATAGACTTTGAAGCCTTAGCAACAGCATTATGTAATACATGTTACGACTGTGTAAATATAAGAGAAGTCACATAACTGTAAATGTGTGAAAAAGTCACAGGATGATGGCATAGTCTAACTTTGTATACACATGTGAGTGAAGAAAGTGCTGTATCAAGAAAGTTATACATCACAATAAAGTAAATATTTTGTGGTTCTGATAATGACAGCATAGCGTCAAATAGGATGTGTATCGCTCACTTCTGTATACACCTCCACAATGCCACAGATGTTGGACCCAGTACAGGAACTTGCAGTTGACAGCAGTAAAATTTGCCATCAAACAAGACTACTTTTGAGATCCACTTCTTATCCACGAGATTTGATTGCTAAATGATAACGACAAGACGTTCTAAAAGAGAAAACGACCCAGAGACAACACTTATTAGGAGCTGATTTGATTGGTTTTTTCTCCAATAATTGGGTTTCTAAATCTGGATTTGCGATCGACAAATTGAAAACTTCTGCTTGCAAGATGGGATAATGGTAACATCGATCAGCTGATCCACACAGCTGGTTTACGCTGCGACGTACAGGGACAGATTTGTAACATCTTATTCTAAATACAACTTAAGCCCTCCATTCACGATATTCCAATCCCTTTACCGACAATTTTCCCTGCATGTTGACTAGTCCCATGATTTGCAGGCCATACTTAGGCAAACAACAGATCACGAAGAAATGCCTCTGTTTTCCAAATCCATGAACATGGATCTGCTCCAGAAAAAAAAAAATCAGGGGAAGATAATACCCGCCTTGACTTGTAAATAGAATTATGTTTTTCTCAGTTTACGGGTCAAGATCACGACGCAATATAAACATGCGTCGTTTGATAAACAAACACATCACATCAAACCCAAGACATGTAAATTTGAATCGATCGATGATTTTAATATTAAGTGAAGTCAAAGTATTTGTAATACAGTGTCGACATCACCAGCTCTAGATTCCACGCTCAAGTTTTGTCATTTTCTCTGTCAGATTGTACTGTTATGCTGACTGATGGGGCCATTAAACCTGTTCCGGAAAAAAAAAATCAGGGGAAGATAATGCATGTCTTTCCATGGCAAAAAAGGATCACCTTTCCTCAGTCTATTGGGCCAAACAAAGAGATCAAGAACGTCAAATATTTTTATTGAAGTTTTACACGCCAGAAGAGAGATCAGAGTATTAGTTGTTTGCATTACAGCCGACCACTTAACACGCTCTCTCTGAATGATCTGATAAGCTACCTGAACAGGCGTAAATTGCTTAGGGCGTGCCCAATAGTGCAATTTGTCCCACGAAAAACGGCGGGGTCACTCTCGCTGAATGCGAGCTTTAACACAAATTTTCTCCCTTGCGGATTTCCAAATATTGGAAATTTCAGCCTTTCAAGGATATGAAACGTAGTTCTGGTGAAACAGAAGGCTCGTGCTTCACGACAGTGACGTGCTGCGGCTGTTTGAAAACAACACTAATGGTCTGCACGGAACTGTCGCTTTATCTGCTCTACCTGGTTCAGGCCAGCAGCAGCGCCAGTCCCGTTGCCATTAAAATGATAAGGAAAAGGTCGTAAAAATGATAAGGTGTACTGTAATAGAACTTTGGCGAGATTCTACCACACTGCAAACTTTTCAACAAATCAATGGAATATATCTTAAATCTGAGGAATAGGAGACAAAAAAAAAAAAAAAGTTGGGTTTTTTTTTTTCGTTGTTTGTCTCCTTTTTGTTTAATTTGTAGGGATATGTGTTTTTCGTTTGTGTGAAGAGGGAGGCGTGGGAAAGGAAGGGTTGGGTAATTGGTCTTGTCAGACACTTAAAAAGTCTGTGTGGCCTCATGGCTTAGAGAGAGAGAGAGAGAGAGAGAGAGAGAGAGAGAGAGAGAGAGAGAGAGAGAGAGAGAGAGAACGGACAGATCGACAGACAGAAAGAGGAAGAGCTAGAGCGAGAGGGAGAGAGAAAGATGTTTTACAATAGGGAGACAGAAAAATTAGAGAGAGAGAGAGAGACAGAGACAGAGAGAGAAAGAAAGAGGAAGGGAGGCAGGGAGAGTGAGTGTGTGTGTGTGTGTGTGTGTGTGTGTGTGTGTGTGTGTGTGTGTGTGTGTGAGAGTGTGTGTGTGTGTGAGAGAGAGAGAGAGAGAGACACACCAACACACTGCGTAATACTCACCCAACATCGAAGCCCTCCAGGAACTATGTACAAAACCATCCAGGGACATCGACAACGGTAGGTTTGTTTCTTTCAGGGTTTTTTCTTTTCCGGGAGGCGGGGTGGGGTGGTCGTTTTTGTTTTTGTTTCTGTTTTTTTTTTGTCTTTGTCTTTTTCTTGTTGTTTCTTTCTATCAAGCCTTGCTACCCATACAGAAATAGAGAATACTTCCCCACGTCAAGAGTTTGTCTCAGAAAAAGATTATCGAGTCAAATAATGTGTACAGAAACGGAAGGGGGAGGGTGGAGAAGAATGTGGAGGGGAGATGCGGAACGGGGGAAAAGAGGGAGGGCTGAAACACTTTGAAAGAAGTGGGTTTTCTTTTTTGAATGCAAATCACTTTGATACTGTGTCCATACAAGGTAGAGAAGGTCCGGAAAGAAGCAGACGGGAGAAACAAGATAGGCGAAGGGGGGAGGGGGGGTTAGGAGGAGGGGGGGGGGGGACAGGGAAGAGAGGAAAAGGAGAGAGGGCAATCCTGTCTGAGCCGAAGTAATAACTTTTGTGTGTTCTGTGTGCGCTCTGGCACAAAAAGTGTCTGTGCATTGTCTCCCCTTAAAGATCAAAGGTAGGCCTTGTCTATTTACGGGCCGGTGTTTTATCTCCCCCTCCCCCCCCCCCCCCCCCCGCCCCCCCCTCCCCTTTTTTCTCCTTTGTTAGGGGGGGGGGGGGGTGGCGGGGAAAGGGGAGGAGTGTGTGTGTGTATGTGTATGCGTGCGCGCGCGCGCATGCGTGTGTGTGTGTGTGTGTGTGTGTGTGTGTGTGTGTGTGTGTGTGTGTGTGTGTGTGTGTGTGTGTGTTGTCTGTGTCTGTTTGTATTTAGGGTGGGATGGAGGGTGGGATTCGGTGATTCGCTGTTTCCTAACTCCCTGTTTTCTCCCTCGCCCTTTTTGAAATCTAAGCTATCAAGGATGTTGTACCATTTAAGCCGTCAAAATCCCGTAGGTTCTAACAAGAAAATCAGGTATTACCTCAGAAAAGTCATCACATAAGGTAAGGTAGATAAAAGACTCAAAAGAAAGGAAATCAAAGATGTGACTGAAATGTAGTATTAGCTGCTTTTCATAGCAATAAGCAGGCAAGAAAGCAAAGATGTGACTGAAATGTAGTATTAGCTGGTTATGATAACGATAATCATGCTTCTTTCGGTGTAATCCATGTCTGAGACGCGAGTGAACTCCAAGCGACCTTCCCTTTATTTCTGACGTGTGTGGGTGGCTGTAAAGGATATAGCATCTTAGGAAACGGCGAACAGGTAACCCACCGTCGTTTCCTCATACTTCTGATTTTGATGGCTGACGACTACTGCGTATTCCTCAGTAGTTTGGGTAATAAATGCTGGTTTTGAATTTGCCAGGCTGTATAAGAAATGTGCATCGCTTTGGACAAGTGAGGGATTGTTATGGTATAAGACGTTGGATATAGTCTGAAACAATGCGAGTCCAACTTGTTCAACTCCCTGTCTTTCTTTCGTTTTTTTTCTTTCTTTCTTTCTTCATCTCCGTCTGCTCTCCTCCTTTTTTCTCCTCCTCCTCCTCCTCCTCCTCCTCCTCCTTCTTCTTTTTTTTTTTTTTTTTTTTTTTTTTTTTGCTGTCCCAATCTCTGCGCCACCTCAGAGGCAGTGCACCCACTCCGCTCATTCCGACACCCCGTCCACAGCCACAGCCCCGTCTGCCCCCGCGCAGCCCTGGCACCGGCAATCCACAGGGAGCATTCACTTTCAAGTCGTCAAGAGGCAACCCACCGGAGGAGACACTGCACTGCTGCCGATTCACTTTCGGTGGTGTTCAGTGGCGCCTGTTCTGATCTAACATACGCAAGACACCACCTACTAAGCCCCCTACTGACGACAATAATTGCTTAGTCGCGGAGCCAGCGTGAGTGAGCTCTCCCTCCGGAGGGCGCCCCCACTTCCGTCCAACGACAGCCCCCATGGACTCGCCGATACCGGTGACCCCGACGGAACCAAACCAAGACCACAGACGTGGAGAGGACATCGAAACTGAGGTCACCATGAGAGCAGGGCATGAAGGGCCACAGAATTTGAGACTTTTTTTTTATGCTAATCGATGAGAATGAGGATGATGATGATTAAGATGATGCTACGGATTTCGATTTCGGTCTGAGACTATATGACAGGGCTGTACTCTACGCTTTCCTTCCATCATAATATATCCCGGCGTCAACCAGGCCCGAGAGATACAGGCACCTGCAGTGTTATTCAGGAAAATTGAGCAACACTCTCAGAAACGCATCCATTAAGTGGATGAAACTCGACTGTGTGGTCCCAGTCTTCCCAACTGAGTCCGCAGCAAACTCAACTCTGGGTAGGAGCCGGTCG
>JADBJO010001087.1:301337-321337 GCA_016801955.1 Conus betulinus
ATGCCAGATTCAGAACATAACATTATGCTTGCATAGTTTCAGATCCATTTGCTCAAAGACGGATCTTCGAAGTTAAGCATAATCTTCGTTTTGAAATGCGTGTATATGATCATTGTGTTCTAGCGTCATTGTCTGGTTTTTATATTGTTGAAAACAGCAGAGCAGGGGAAACCTCTTTTATCGTTGAAATTTCTGGCGTACATCAGAAATATATCTGTTGCTTCAGACTTCAGTTACTTATGGATTATTAGTAAAGATGTCAGCCATGAATGGTTAGACATACATGAAAAAAAAACTGGTGCAATAATTTCAATGAAACATTTTAGGATCAGAGAAACCGCTGTGCTGTGTGAAAATCATGAAAATTATGCCAGACAGATATTCAGAGGGTTTTGCCGTTAACGTTGTTTTACTAGGGCAGAAACAGTATTTTGTTGACTAAATTTTCTCTCTCTCTCTCTCTCTCTCTCTCTCTCTCTCTCTCTCTCTCTCTCTCTCTCTCTCTCTCTCTCTCTCTCGACGGGTTTGTGCGCTTGCCTCAAAACAAGCAAATTTCTTTCGTTTCTATTTTTGTTTTCCTCACATATTACTTTCTCAGACATCCTTAGAATTGATTTTTTTCCATTTCTGGTATAACGGACACAGTACCTCACTTGGCATCTGGAAGTCTGTATTTTCTCTGACTATGTATACTCTTTCTTGTTCATTGTAACTATTATGCTTTTCTTCTCTTTCCAGCAAAGCATTTTGCTAACCGTCTACTACTACTACTACTACTACTATCAACACCCCCACGCACGCGCGCACACACACACACACACACACACACACACACACACACACACACACACACACACACACACACACACACGCACGCACACGCACCACACACGCCTGTTTAACAGACTTCAACAACAGCAAAAATGGGACTCGGACATTATTTCAACAAGGGAAAAGAACCTCCAGAGAATGCGTGGGAGTCACGCCCCCACTGTCCTTAAAACTTCTAAAAGCCGTGTTCGTGCCCTTCCATTATGTCCAGACAAGCCCCCAAAGAGTCTCTTGACTATCAGTGTGATCACAGGCCAATTGAACCCAGTTCTATTGATCGTCTTCAAAGGCCCTATCCGACGGACACATGTCGACTGTGGTAGCTGGCAGCGCTGGGAAGAACACAGATGTTGTTGGACGTTTTCTTGATTAGAAGTGAGTGGGGAGGGAGGGGGTGTGTTACACAAGTTGGAATGGGGAAGAAATGAGGGGAAAGACAGGAGGAAGGGGTGGGAGGTTAGCGGTTGCGTCCTCTTTCTTCCAATTCCTGCCTTTTCTGATGTACATGGGTCAGTACTCTGCATGTTTCTTGACTCACTCTCTCTCTCTCTCTCTCTCTCTCTCTCTCTCTCTCTCTCTCTCTCTCTCTCTCTCTCTCTGAATGTATGTATGTTTGAGGGCATCAGAACAACCAAATTTCGTTCGCGTTGATCTTTGTTGTGCACGTATCACTTTTGCATACATGAATATAACCGACTTTTCCATTTTTGGTATAATGAACTGGGGAATCCATATGCCTCATTTTGGTCTGTGTGTCCGTGTTTTTCACTTTACATATATTCTCCCTCTTATTCTCGTAACTATTGTTATAGTTATCTATTCTTGTAACTAATGCAATTTTCTCGTCTCTTTGTAGCTAGGCATTCTGCACACAGACTACACAATTACGTATATTCTACACGCTCTTCCCCCTAGGTTCTACCCCGTTTCTCATGGAGACTTTAACAACAGTAAAGAAGGGAAACGGATTCTGACATAATTTCAACAAGGGAAAAGAACCTCCAGAGAATGAGTCGTCGGATACCCACCACCACCCCCGCCCCCACTGTCCTTAAAACTTTTAACAGCTGTGTCTCATCCTTTCCATTATGTCCAGACAGGCCCCACTGAGTCTCTGACTATCAGTGTGATCACAGGCCAATTGAACCGAGTTCTATTGATCATCTTCAAAGGCCCTACCCGACGGACACATGTCGACTGTGGTAGCTGGCAGCGCTGGGAAGAACACAGATGTTGTTGGACGTTTTCTTCATGAGGACTGGGGGGGGGGGAGGGGGGGGGGCGGGGGAGGGGTGTGCGTGTCTTACACAAGTTGGGATGAAAGAGAAAGGAGGGGAAAGACAGGAAAAAGGGGGTGGGAGGTTAGGGGTTGCATCCTCTCTTTTACAATTCCTGTCCTTTCTGATGAGACTATACTCCACGTCTCTCTCTCTCTCTCTCTCTCTCTCTCTCTCTCTCTCTCTCTCTCTCCCCCCCCCCCCCCTCTCTCTCTCTCTCTCTCTCTCTCTCTGTTTGAGGGCATCAGAACAACCAAATTTCATTCGTGTTGATTTTTTTTTGTATACGTATCACTTTTGCATATAAGTTTTATTAATATAACCGACCTTTCCATTTTTGGTATAATGTACTAGCGAATCCATGTGCCTCACTCGGTGTGTACGTGTCTGTATTTTTTCTCTGTAGATGTATTCTCTCTCTTGCTCATCATAACTATTTTCATAATTTTCTCTTATCGTAACTAATGTAATTTTCTTGTCCTTTTTGGTAGCTAGACATTTTGTGTATAGACTACGCTATTATTTCAATTCTATACATTATTCTCCTTTTATCACAGAGGACCTTGACAACAGAAAAGAAAGAAAAGGGACTCTGACATAATTTCAACAAGGGAAAAGAACCTCCAAAGAATGAGTCGGAGACGCGCACCCCCACTGTCCTTAAAGCTTTTAACAGTCGTGTTCGTGCCCTTCCATTTTCTCCCTGACAGGCCCCTGAAGAGTCTCTGACTATCACAGGCCAATTGAACCTAGTTCTATTGATCGTCTTCAAAGGCCCTACCCGACTGGTACATATCGACTGTGGTGGCTGGTAGCATTGGGAAGAACACAAAATGTTGTGGGGCGTTTTCTAGATGAGGAGTAGAGAGAGTGTGACACTACACGAGATATGGGACAACAGGGAGGGGGAAGAAAGGAGGGGAAAGACAGAAGGATTGGAGGGTGGAATGTGAGAGGTTGTGTCCCTTCTCTTCCAATTCCTGTCTGTTCTGATATATATTGGAGACAATACTCAGTGTCTCCAGTCTCTGTCAGTATATCCTTGTCTGTCTGTCTGTCTGTCTGTCTTCTCTCTCTCTCTCTCTCTCTCTCTCTCTCTCTTTCTCTGTCTGTCTGTCTGTCTGTCTGTCTGTCTGTCTCTGTCTCTCTCTCTCTCTCTCTCTTTCTCTCAATAAAATAATTTGCGCTCTCTCTCTCTCTTTCTCTCTCTCTCATAATCCCACTAAATAAAATGATTTGTTCTCTCTCTCTCTCTCTCTCTCTCTCTCTCTCTCACACACACACACACACACACACACACACACACACACACACACACACACACAGATATATATCTATCTATACATCCGTCCATCTATTTGTCTATCTATTGATCTATCTTTTTTATCTATTTATCTATGTATATATATATATATATATATATATATATATATATATATATATTCACTTTAAACTCATACACTCTACTCATCATTCTCAATCATTCTCTTTGAAATACACTTTTTTCTTTTTTTTTTTTTTTTTTTTTTCTTTTTTTTTTTTTTTTTTTTTTTTTTTGGGGGGGGGGGGGGGGGGGGGGGGGGTGCGCAAGCCACATCACAATCGCTAATCCACATTCGTTGTACAAGATCTATTCAAGTCAGTCCTTAAAGTCACAGATACCCTCCACCCGCCACCCCACGCAATACCCCATCCCTCAACTGCACAGCCTTTACATTGTCAACACAAACCTTACATCTTCCATAATAACTGCGAAAACCTCATATTTTTTCATAACGACAAAACACAAACTTTATCGGATCTTTAATAACAACTGTACAAACCTTACTCTGTCCATTATGAAAACACAAACCCTGTGTGTTCATCAAGAACTGTGGAAAATTTACGTTTCCCGTGACGATAAAAAGAAAGCTTACTCTTCACTAACTACTGCACAGACCGTGCATGCATGTTTAATATGACTGCACAAACCTTACATTTCCCATAGAAAACAACACAAACCTTACAGTTTTGATGAATTATGAACACACCTTACATTTTCCATAATGTCAATACAAACCTTATATTGTCAGTATCAACTCCACAAACTTTGCAGTCTCCGTAGCGATAACACAAACCTTACATCTTCAATAAAAACTGCACAAAGCTGACAGATTCTATAACGATAACAGAAACCTTATATGATGAGTATAACTACACAAACCCTACATTTTTCCATAATGATAACACAAACCTTACATGTGCAATTACAAACATACAAAGCTTACATTTTCCATAACGACAACACTAACATTATATCTCCAATAACAACGGCACAAATCTTCCATTCGCACCAACAAGTGTACAAATTTTGCATTTACAATAATGCCATACCAATCTTATTTCTTCAATAAGAACTCCACAGACCCACGCATTTTCAATAACAACTGTACAAATTTATCATTTTTTTTTTTTTTTTTACATTTTCTGTAACGATAAAACAATCTTTTTCTTCAATAACAGAGCACAGACCTTAGATCTTCAATGACAACTGGTCAGATTTTACAACCACAATAGCAAAGCCATAAACAAAGACAAAAGCCTGAGACAATACCTTTAAAAAAAATTAGGAAAATGCTAGTAAGATCGGCCGATATCTTCGTGTCTTAATTTGGCCACATACACATATGTATGCGCGTGCATTCACACACACACACACACACACACACACACACACACACACACACACACACACACACACACACACATCGTTCATTCAACACAAGCTATATCCATTCTGCACGCTGCGCAACAGAAGCAACAAGGGATATAACACTCTTCCTGTGAAGTCAGCAGGTATCCTCCCCCCACCCCCCCTCCTGGCCATACCCATCCATCCTCGTGATTCCAGACAGCTCCAAAGCACTGGCACTGGCCACCTCTGGTGCTGATTAGGGGGGACAATTTACTGTGATTGTGCCGGCTGCTCTGACAGGTTTAGGAGACCCAGGCAAGAGTTCGTGGCCGCATGGTTCAACTTACTCCAAGAGACATCAGAAGACGGAACCTAAGCCTGGGACCAATGGCGAGTTACCACTCTTTCGGCGTTATTTTTTTAATCGGTATTTTCCCCCTGCTGATAGGTTATAAAACTTTGAGCCAGTCCTCATGGCATTGAATATGAGATTATGCTCGTGAGGAGTTCTGATAATCTAGCTCACTCCTCTCTCACAGTATTTGTTTTATTCTCTCTCTCTCTCTCTCTCTCTCTCTCTCTCTCTCTCTCTCTCCTCTCTCTCTCTCTCTCTCTCTCTCCCTCTCTCTTTCTCTCTCTTGTCTCTCTGTGTTTCTCTCTCTCTCTCTCTCTCTCTCTCTCTCTCTCTCTCTCTCTATCTATCTATTATATCTCTATCTGTTCTTCCATCTCTCTCTCTCTCTCTCACTCTCACTCTCTCTCTCTCTCTCTCTCTCTCTCTCTCTCTCTCTCTCTCTCAACTTGTCGATCAGGATGGTAGTCTTTCAGAAATGATGTTTAGTACCATATGCAGGGTGTACTCAACACACCCATGCGCTCATGCATACTGACACACACGTACAAAGACATGCCAGTTGATATGCACGCATACACGCATACACACACACACACACACACACACACACACACATACACACACACACACACACACACACACACACACACACACACACTTACTTCTGTACCCTAATATAGATAATGCGATGACCATAATTAGTCCAACGTGAGCCGGAGAGAACGACAGGGTTCAAGATTTGCAGGGAAGTTCTGTGGCACAATGTCGTGTGGCATTACCGTACGTTACATTCTGACCACTCCTAAACACACTGATCCGCTTCCAGACAATGTCCAGCCTCTCCCACAGATGCCCTGGTCAGTTCCATGGTTATTGCCTTGATCGCTGTATACCAAAATGCGTCAGAGGAGGGCTTATTTCCTGGTCAGACGTCTATAGACCTATCCTCGTGTGTTTATCTGCCGTCTGTGTGTCGCTATTGTCGTAAACAGGGAGCGGTCAGAGAATGAAGTACCCAGCCGCTTTCATTCCTCCCACGTTTTCCTCAATACAGATCGTCTGTCTCTCTGACGCCTCCTCCCTATCTCACTCTCCCTGATTCTCTCTCTCTCTCTCTCTCTCTCTCTCTCTCTCTCTCTCTCTCTCTCTCTCTCTCTCTCTCTTTCAAAATTATTTGTGTTCTCTCCCCCCCTCTCTCTCACACTCTCTTTCTCTTTCAAAATTATCTGTGTTATCTCTCCCCCCCCCCCCCCCGCCCCCGCCCCCCCCCCCCCCCCCCCCCCCCCCCCCCCCCCCCCCCCCCCCCCCCCCCCCCCCCCCCCCCCCCCCCCCTCTCTCTCTCTCTCTTCTCTCTCTCTCTCTCTCTCTCTCTCTCTCTCTCTCGGAACCATCTTTCCGTGTGTGGGATTATTTTGTTTCCTGTGTGCGAAAATCTATGAAAACTGGAACAAAAAAAAAAAACAAAGAAAGATCTGGGCAGGAGAGGAATGGGGTTATGAGAGGAAGGGGGACCCAGAGGACAAACAATATGATCGCATCACTCATGCATAAACACATACGCATTCACACACACGTCCTCAAGCACTTCATAACATTCGTGCAGAAAAATAAAATAACATGGGAAAACAAGGGGAAGGGAATGCACCCCCACCATTCCCTGTCTTGGACACGTGTTCTGACCGTGTCATTCAGGAGTTAATGAAGATATCTGCCGTGAGCCCACCAAGTCTGGCATGCTGTGATACCAAAGCCTGTGGCTCCTGACTGTGCCAGTGAGGTCAGTACAATCACAAAACGGTGCCAGTATCACCACCACAGGCTGCCGGTGCCAGCTGCGTGGAACTGGATGCACAGCACGTGACTAGAAGAATGGGTGGGGACGGGTACTTGCTGGTTTCACGATGAAGACTTTGTTTTGTCTTCTGTTGTAGATTGTGGTTGCACAGTATTACTGTTACTATCACTACTATCATTACTACTGCCGGCCATTACAGTTACTGCGTTATAAAAACAATCATAATAATTCTCATTGACATCTTTGTCATCAAGCACACACACACACACACACACACACACACACACACACACACACACACACACATACACACACACGCACGCACGCACGCACGCACACACACACAGAGAGAGACACACACACACAGCCACACACACACACACACACACACACACACACACACACACACACACACACACACACACACACACACACTCACACTCACACACACACACTCACAAGCGCGTGCGCACGCACAGATGCATAGCTAGACAGACTATATCCATTCCACACACTCCGCAACAAATGGGTAACAATGGGTAACGCTCTTTCCTGTGAAGTCAGCAGGTATCTGCCCTACCCCGCCCCCCTCCCCCTCCTGGCCATACACATCCATCCTCCTGATTCCAGACAGCTCCACGGCACTGGCACTGGCCACCTCTGGTGCTGATTAGGGGGACAATTTACTGTGATTGTGCCAACTGCTCTGACAGGATTAGGATGCCCAGGGAACACTTCCTGGCTGCAGTACACATGGTTCACCTTACTCCAAGAGACGTCAGCATAAAGGGGCCTAAGTCTGGGAGAGTTACCACAACTTTAGTGTGTGTGTGTGTGTTTTGGGGTGTGTGTTTTTTTCTTCTCTTCTTCCCCCTACTGATAGGTTATAAAAATTTAGGCCTGTTTATGTGACAGAGAATGTGAGTTTATGCATGTGAGGTTTTCTTAATATCTCCCTCCCTCCCCTCTCGTTCTATTTATGTTCTCTCTTTTTTTTGTCTCTATATGTTCTATCTGTCTCTCTCTCTGTGTCCCTTGTCTTTCTTTGTCTCCTCTCTCTCTCTCTCTCTCTCTCTCTCTCTCTCTCTCTCTCTATCTATCTATCTATCTATCTATCTATGTCTATCTATCTATCTATCTATCTATCTATCTATCTATCTCTCGGGTTAATGGTCAGGATACTTGTTTTTCAGAAATGCTGATGTTTAGTACCATATATGGGGTATACTCTACACACCTGTGCACTCACGCATTCAGATTCACACAGTTGCACACAGACACACCCGCTCATACACACACACACACACACACACACACACACACACACACACACACCACACACACACACACACACACACACACACACACAAAGATTCAAAGATCAAAGATTCAAAGATTTAATCATGTAACCCCTTTTGGGGCATGGAGGACTTGAAACAAAATAAACAAATGTAAATGAAACACACATCAAACATGCAAAAATGTTCCCGATAATTAACATACTGGATATAATTTTACACACCTTTGCTAAGTTTTAAAATCTTCGCTAAGTTTAGCAACACTTTTTATTACCACAAAGCAAACGACAATAGTTAAATACGGACTTTATACATGTAAATTTTTGGTATAAACTTATTTCTAATATCCTCATATTTGGTGCACTTCATTACAAAATGAAATTCGTCGCCAAGGTCATTCTGGTCGCAATCCCGACAAAATGGTTCATCAACAGGTATTCCAAATCGTCTGCCAGTTTCGATCATGAGTTTATAATTACCACAGCGGAACCGAATTAGTGGGTATATATAAACACCAGACAACATTTCAATATATTTTTCACGGCAAAACTCTGTTTTGAAATTCCTATAAAAAAAAAAAACAAACACTTATTGCTAGATTCGAAAGCATCGTTCCATGCACGTATGTAAACATCTTCTAATGAATTACGAACATTTATACAGATACTGTGAACAGACGAAAATTTTTGTGTCTCCCACACGAAGTCGAATTCTGTTTCGATAAGGATATTCCGTATACACATCAACCACCTAGATGTAAAACCCTGATTTCTGTATAAATCATATAATACTTGATACAATCTAGATGAATATTTGTTTTGTTTGTGGTGAAAGTAAGGATGACCAAATTTTATCATTCGTGCATATACTTGAAACTAAAACAGGATACATTTCCTAGTTCTGCATATATTAGTTCTGTTTTAGTAGAACGATTAAATGAAAAAGATGCTTAAAAAATTTAAGCTGAAACTTTCCATTAGCTTTAAATCACTATATCCCCAAATTTCACAGCCATATAAAAGTACGGGAAGAACCACTGATTGGTATAAGTCCAGTACAATGTTTATAGGCAAATTTTGAAATCTTGCTATCTTTAGCAAAGAAAACATTGCACATTGCGCTTGGTCATACAAATACTTCTTACATTTATAAAAATTTCCTGTTCTGCTAAAGATTATACCTAAATATTTGAAAGTGTGTACTTTCTATGGACTGGTTTTTGAACTTTAGTTTTTTTCTAGGATTATTGCGTCCATTAAAGACTACACCCTTTGTTTTTTTTCTACATTAACATTAAGCTTCCATGCGCTACAATACTCGCTTAATACATCAAGAATATGCTGTAAACCAAAAAAAGAATCTGCAATAACAACAATATCACACACACACACACACACACACACACACACACACACACACACACACACACACACCCACACACACACACACACACGCATACACACACATTCCTATACCATAATGTAGATAATAGAATGACCATATTCAGGCCATTGTGGACCTGAGAGGGTGACACGATTCAAGACTTGCAGGGAAGTTTTGTGGCACAATGTCGTGTGGCATTACCGTACGTTACATTCTGACCACTCCTAAACACACTGATCCGCTTCCAGACAATGTCCATCTTTCCCACAGATTCCCTGGTCAGTTCCATGGTCATTGCCTCGATCGGTGTATATCAAAATGCGTCTGAGAAGGGTTAATTTCCTGGTTAGGGTCTATAGACCTATCCTCGTTGAGTGTTTATCTGCCGTCTGTGTGTCGCTACTGTCGTTAAGAAGAGGCCGGGGCAGGGAATTATGTGACCCAGCTCTTTTTATTCATCTCACGTTTACCTGAATACTGATCGTCTGTCTCTCTGACCTCTCTCTCTCTCTCTTTCTCTCAATTATATTCTCTCTCTCTCTCTCTCTCTCTCTCTCTCTCTCTCTCTCTCTCCCCAAGTACACATGTGCTCTCTCTCTCTCTCTCTCTCTCTCTCTCTCTCTCTCTCTCTCTCTCTCTCTCTCTCAGCTACATCTTTCTGTGTGTTGTTTATTTTGTCTCCTGTCTGCAAAAGTATACAAAGACTGGAACCAGAAACAAAAAGAGTTCTCTGCAGGAGAGGAATGGGGTTATGAGAGGGAGGGGGGGACCCTGAGGACAAAAAATATGATCGCATCAATCATGCATAAACACATACGCATTCACACACACGTCCTCAAGCACTTCATAACATTCGTGCAGAAAAAATATAACGAGGGGAAAACAAGGGGAAGGGAATGCACCCCCAACATTCCCTGTCTTTGGCACATGTTCTGACCGTGTCATTCAGGAGTTAATGAAGACATCTGCTGTGAGTCCACCAAGTCGGGCATGCTGTGATACCAAAGCCTGTGGCTCCTGACTGTGCCAGGGAGGTCAGTACAATCACAGTGAATGGTGTCAGTATCGTGACCACAGGCTGCCGGTGCCAGCTGCGTGGAACTGGATGCACAGCACGTGACTGGAAGAATGGGTGGGGACGGGTACTTGCTGGTTTCACGATGAAGACTTTGTTTTGTCGTCTGTTGTAGATTGTGGTTGCATAGTAATACTGTGACTGCCACAACTATAATTGCTACTGCCATTACCGTTACAGCATTATATAAAAACAATCGTGGTAACTGTCACTGTCATATTTACCATTACATACACATACCCACAAACTGACACACACACACACACACACACACACACACACACAGAGAGAGAGAGAGAGAGAGAGAGAGATGAGAGAGAGAGAGAGAGAGAGGAGAGAGAGAGAGAGAGAGAGAGAGAAACGAACGAACGAACGAACGAATTTTTATTTTCAGAGGGTAATGGAATAAGCTTTTAACTTTTTAACTTTTTTAAGCTTTTTAACATCCTGCCCTCCGGGCCAAAAGAAATTTAAGAAAGAAAAAAATAATGACTAATATAAGATAATGGAAAAATCACTCTTAAATATGAAACATGAAAATACAAAAAGGACACACAATCTATGTACAGAGGGAACACCGACAGAAGGTGTGGGAGACGGTGGGGGTGGGAGTGGGATGGGGGGTGGGATGGGGGACACTAAGAATGAGAGGAGGGGGATGGAAAAAGAAAAGGAAGAACTGATAAGGAGAGAGAGAGAGAGAGAGAGAGAGAGAGGAGAGAGAGAGGAGAGAGAGAGAGAGAGAGAGAGAGAGAGAGAGACTATATTCATTCCGCACACACACAGCAGCAAATGGGGACAAAGGGATCTAATGCGCTTTCCGTGAAGTCAGCAGGTATCCAACCCACTTCCTCCTGGCCATACCCATCCATCCTCGTGATTCCAGACAGCTCCAAAGCACTGGCACTGGCCACCTCTGGTGTTGATTAGGGGGACAATTTACTGTGATTGTGCCGGCTGCTCTGACAGGATTAGGAGACCCAGGCAACAGTTCGTGGCTGCACTACACATGGTCTGCCGTTCTCCAAGAAACGTCAGCATAAGGGTACGTTCATACTGGCACGCACGACTGTCGTGCGCACTTGAAAAATCGAACGCCGGTGACAAAAGCGTACCTACTGATCCGCACGTTCTCCGTCCGTGAAGCTACTTGGAGGCATAAACACAGCTATACTGGTCAACATGGCGCTGACGAGGCGACAGAAACTTAATTTGTGGTGGTGGAGGAAAAGACACATGAAGCGCCGAATAGCTCGCCGATCTGAGAGAGAGAGAGAGAGAGAGAGAGAGAGAGAGAGAGAGAGAGAGAGAGAGAGAGAGAGGAGACAGAGAGACAGAGACAGACAGACAGACAGACAGAGAGAGACAGAGAGAGAGAGAGAGAGAGAGAGACAGAGAGAGAGAGCATTTTTTAGTGGAATAATGAAATAAATAGAACACTACTACCTCCTCCGACTTCTTTTGCAATGTTCGTCCATGCTGCAGCACTCCTATCTCTGTTGAAATGGTTTCTGTCATATCAGACTTGTCTCAAAGAAAGAGTCGATTCCTCCCTGCAGCAGTCGATTTGTCGTCGTCCATCTCAATGAAATAATTTTTTTTTAATCTGCGTACAGTACCTTGTCGCGCGCACGTACAAAATTGTGTCAGTATGAACCACCAGAGCGCTGCCAGTGATACAAAGGAAGGGTCTGCCTCATCCGTACGACTCTTTCCTGTCCGCACGCGCGTTTCAATTGTGGCAAGCACGCACGACTTTTTTTTTTTTTTTTTTTTTTTTTGCGGAAGTGGTCGTGCGTGCGTGTCTGTGGCGGTATGAACATCTTCCACTCTGTAAATGAAAATGAAGAAGGGAGTACCTCATTCGCACGATTTGTGTTTGTCCGCGCGACTGACGTGCGTGCCAGTATGAACGTTACTCTAAAGGGGCCTAAGTCTGGGACCAGTGGAGAGTTACCACTCTTTTAATGTGTGTGTGTGTGTGTGTGGGGGGGGGGGGGGGGGGGGAGCTCGAAATTTTCCCCCATACTGATAGGTTATAAAACTTTAGACCTCTTTACGTGACAGTGAATGCGAGTTTATGCATGTGAGATGTTCTGAATATTTTCCTCCCTCCCCTCTTGTTCCACTTGTATCCTCTCTCTCCGTCTCATTATGTTCTATCCGTCTCTCTCTCTCTCTCTCTCTCTCTCTCTCTCTCTCTCTCTCTCTCTCTCTCTCTCTCTCTCTCTCGGTTTAATGGTCCGGATGCTTGTCTTTTAGAAATGATGATGTTAAGTACCATATGCCGGGTGTACTCAAAACATCTGCGCACTCAGGCGCACCGATTCAGACAGACACACAAAGACGCACCTGCTCACACACACACACACACACACACACACACACACACACACACACACACACCACACACACACACACACACACACACACACACACACACACACACACACACACACACACACACACACACACACACACACACACATCTGTACCATAATGAAAGATGATGTGATGATCATAATTAGCCCAACGTGGACCAGACAGAACGACAGGGTTCAAGACCTGCAGGAAGGTTTTGTGGCATAATGCCATGTGGCATTACCATACGTTACATTCTGACCACTCCTAAACACACTGATCCGCTTCCAGACAATGTCCATCCTCTCCCACAGATCCCCTGGCCAGTTCCGTGGTCATTGCTTCGATCGTTGTATACAAAATGCGTCAGAGGAGGGCTAATTTCCTGGTTAGATGTCTATAGACCTATCCTGGCTACGTGTTTATCTGCCGTCTGTGTGTGTCGCTATTGTCGTAAAGAAGAGGCAGGGATAGGGAATAAAGTGACCCAGCTTTTTACATACATCTCACGTTTTCCTGAATACTGATCGTCTGTCTCTCTGAACCCTCCCCCTCTTCCCCCCCCCCCCCATCTCTCTCTCTCTCTCTCTCTCTCTCTCTCTCTCTCTCTCTCTCTCTCTCTATCTCTCTCTCTCTCTCTCTCTCTCTCCATCATATGCGTTATTTCTCTCTCTCAAAAAAAATATATTCTCGCGTTTTTCTCTCTCTCTCTCTCTCTCTCTCTCTCTCTCTCTCTCTCTCTCTCTCTCTCTCTCTCTCTCTCAGCACCGTCTTTCTGTGCATGGTTTATTTTGTCTCCTGTCTGCAAAAATATATGAAGACTGGAACCAGAAAGAAAGACGCGTCCCAGCAGGACAGGAATGGGGTATAGAGAGAGGGAGGGGTGACGCTGAGGACAAAAAAAATATTAACATATCACTTCTGCAATAACACAGACGCATTCACACACAAGTCCCCAAGCACTTCATGACATTCGTAAGAAGAATAAACATCGACAGAAAACAAGGGGAAGGGAATGCCCCTCCCCCTCCTCCCCCCACCATTCCCTGTCTTTGGCACATGTTCTGACCGTGTCATTCAGGAGTTAACGAAGACATCTGCTGTGAGTCCACCAAGTCTGGCATGCTGTGATACCAAAGCCTGTGGCTCCTGACTGTGCCAGGGCGGTCAGTACAATCACAGTGAATGGTGCCAGTATCGCCACCCCAGGCTGTCAGTGCCAGCTGTGTGGAACTGGATGCATAGCACGTGACGGGAAGAGGGGATGGAGGTGTGGACGTGCTGCTTTCATGAAGGGAGTTTGCGTTTGTTGTCTGTTGTAGAGTTTGGCTGTCTAGTACTGTTACTACCGCTACTATTATTACTATTACCATTACAGATACTGTATCATCAAAACAATCCTGATGATTGTCAATGTCGCCTTTGCCATAATACACTTACCCAACACACAACACACACACACACACACACACACACACACCACACACACACACACACACACACACACACACACACACACACACACACACACACACACACACACACACACACACACACACACACACACACACACACACACACACACACACACACACACACACACACACACACACACACACACACACACACACACACATCGTTCATTCAACACAATCTATATCCATTCTGCACGCTGCAGAAGCAACAAGGGATATAACACTCTTCCTGTGAAGTCAGCAGGTATCCTCCCCACCCCCCCTCCTGGCCATACACATCCATCCTCCTGATTCCAGACAGCTCCAGAGCACTGGCACTGGCCACCTCTGGTGCTGATTATGGGGGGGACAATTTACTGTGATTGTGCCGGCTGCTCTGACAGGTTTAGGAGACCCAGGCAACAGTTCGTGGCCGCACTACACGTGGTTCGCCATGCTCCAAGAGACGTCAGCATAAAGGGACCTAAGTTTGGGACCAGTGGAGAGTTACCAACTGATAGGTTATAAAACTGTGTGCCAGTTATCGCATTGAATATGACATTATGCTTGTGAGGAGTTCTGAAAACCTTCCTCACTCCCGTCAGGCTCTATTTTATTTTCCACCCTCTCTGTCTCTGTGTCTCACTGTCTCTTCGTCTCTCTCTCTCTCTCTCTCTCTCTCTCTCTCTCTCTCTCTCTCTCTCTCTCTCTCTCTCTCTCTCTCTCTCCCTCTCTCTCTGCTAGATGGTCAGGATGTTGGTCTTTCAGAAATGACGATATGTTATGTAACATGTGCAGAGTATACCCAACACACTCCTGCACTCACTAACAGAGACTCACACAGACGCACACAGACGCGCCTACTCACACACACACACACACACACACACACACACACACACACACACACACACACACACACACACACACACACACACACATACACACACTCCTGTACCATAATGTAGATGATGTGATGATCATAACTGGTCCAACGTGCACCAGACAGGATGACAGGGTTCAAGACCTGCACGGAATTGAATTCTGTGGCACAATGTCGTGTGGCATTACCGTACGTTACATTCTGACCACTCCTAAACACACTGATCTACAGACAATGTCCATCCTCTCCCACAGATCTCCGTGAACCGTCCCTGGTCAGTTCCATGGTCATTGCCTTGATCGCTGTATATCAAAATGCGTCAGAGGAGGGTTAATTTCCTGGTCAGACGTCTATAGGCCTATCCTCGTGTGTGTTTATCTGCCGTCTGTGTGTCGCTATCGTCGGACAGAAGAGGTGGCGGTCAGAGAATGAAGTACCCAGCCCCTTCATTCCTCCCACGTTTTCCTGAATAATGTTCGTCAGTCAGAACTGCGGGTAGTAGCAAAAAAAAAAGACTCATTATTTTTCGTGTAAATTAATAAACAAATAAAGAAAACCCCACATGTTATAAGAGCCGATGCAGATCGGTATCTACTAACTCATAATTATTTCTTTATGGTTGTGAAACGTCATTATTAAGAAGCAACAAAATTAATAACGAACGGGTTTTATATCAGAAGTGTGTACATGGAAGTATGCGTCCTTGTATCCCTGCCTAGAGCTAATTTGTGTTTTATTCAAGACAGTCTACTTTTCCTATGACATAACATGATGATAATCATTATCATCAAGATAGTGGTGATAGTGGTTGCAGATAGTGGTGGTGTGGTGGTGGTGGTGGTGATAATGATCATCATCTTAATGATGATGATGATGATGATGATGATGATGATGATGATGATGATGATGATGATGATGATGATGATGATGATATTAAGAAGAAGAAGGAGGAGGAGGAGGAGGAGAAGGAGGAGGAGGAGGAAGAGGAAGGTGATGATGATGATTGTTATGATGATGATGATGATGATGATGATGATGATGATGTGTGTGTGTGTGTGTGTGTGTGTGTGTGTGTGTGTGTGTGTGTGTGTGTGTGTGTGTGTGTGTGTGTGTGTACTTATATATTCCATGCCCCCTTCACGGTATCATTTTCTTCCATCTTAAACAAAGCCACACCCAAACATGTCTACTCACAGCCCAGAACCACAGTCCTCAAGACGCAATCCATATTAGATCGTCATGAGACAACTCGCCAGAGGAGATACCACACTGCTGATAAACTACAATGATTCAAATATATGAGGTGCATTACCCTAACTTTGTACCAGTGATAAAAAAAATCTTTGTTACACAATAAAGATGAGTGACTGTTCCCCTCCAGAGGGAGCCACAGCGACCATCTAATCTTGAATCTTTAAGCAATCCCTACAATAGATTCCATTGTATGCTTTGTTCTGTGTAGTATCGTGTGATATCAAATTATGTTGTTTTGAACAGATTACAATTGTAATGACCCCCCCCCCTCTCTCTCTCTCTCTCTCTCTCTCTCTCTCTCTCTCTCTCTCTCTCTCTCTCTTGAGCACAGAGAATAAATAACCTGGTAAAACCTCTCTGTGCCTGGTCTATTTTGTCTCCTGTCTGCGAAAATATAAAGAATGGCATTCAGAAAGAGAAAGAGGCTGGAGGAGATGGGAACCAAAGTCGTGAGAGGGGGAGAAAGGAGGAGGGAGAGGGCGAGGACAGTAAACAGAATATGATCGCAACACTCTTGTGGAAACACTAAGGCATTCACACACGAAACCTCAAGCACTTCATAACATACGTACAGAAACATAATTCACGGCAGTTAAAAAAAAACGAAAAAAGGAAGGAATGCACACCCACCATTCCCTGTCTTGGACACGTGTTCTGACCGTGTCATTCAGGAGTTAACGAAGACATCTGCTGTGAGCCCACCAAGTCTGGCATGCTGTGATACCAAAGCCTGTGGCTCCTGACTGTGCCAGGGAGGTCAGTACAATCACACTGAATGGTTCCAGTATCGTCACCACAGGCTGCCGGTGCCAGCTGTGTGCAACTGAATGGACAGCACGTAAATGGGAAAGGAGGAGGACGGGGGGGGGGGGGGGGGGGGGGGGGGGGGGGGGGGTGATGGGTGCCTGCTGCTTTCATGATGGGGGCTTACTTTTGTTGTAGGTTGCAAAGTGTGATTGTCTAGTACTGTTACTACCGTCACTACCATTAGAGTTACTGCATTATTAAAACAAATCGTGATAATTATCATTATCATGTTTGCCATCGCAATCCTCGTCATCATCATCTCCATCGCGGGCGATCTGCATGCGCGCAAGTGCGTACACACACACACACACACACACACACACACACACACACACACACACACACACACACACACACGCAAGCACGCATGCACGCACGCACACACACATGCGCGCGCGCAGTCACCAATAATTTCACCCCTTAACCACATTACAGAGTGTACAGAAAGCTCATTGATAAATGACTACCAAACCGATACCCCTTTGTTGTACAGTCACTAAAAGTGGAAAATACATATCGAGCCAAAAACGTCGATCTCTATGTCCTGCTTAATGCTAGCTATACGATTATATTTGTCGTATATGATTGAACTGAACGGACTAACACATCCATGCTTGTTCTTTGTCAATGTGATGTCAGTAAAGCAACGTTGATTTTCATACACACAGCGCGAAACAAAGGAAAAGACCTGTTAGGGAAATCAAATCAGGGGAAGTTATCGCCTGTCTCTCCTTGAAAATAAATGGTCTTTTTTTTTTTTTTTTAGTTCATGTGTCATTACACAATTTGTGTATGCATCAATTGGTAAACAAACGTTACATCATATCCAAGACATGCAGATCTGCATCGAATAATAACAACACCAATAGTAATATTAATAATAATGATAATCATAATAATAATGATAATAGTATTGATATAATAACAATAATAATAATGATAATCATATTGTTAGGTAATTACACAGAATGAGGCTCGATGCTTGGAAAACAAAATTCTCTAAGCATGTTCAGTGTGTGTGTGTGTGGTGGTTTTATTTCCATTCCACACATTCTTTTTAACTGTCAGATTCTGCATAATTATGTTACATTTTGACAAGCAGTGCATTTTGGACGATAGATTATCTGCTGATTCTGTATTATGCAATCAATTACTTAAAGTGTATGGCATTGGTCGATGTATGTTGAATAGTCCTGTGGGCCTTTCACTATAATTTGGTTTTAAATTCTGTGATTATTTATATTTTGATGTAATTTGGCATACTTGTGTGTGTGTGTGTGTGTGTGTGTGTGTGTGTGTGTGTGTGTGTGTGTGTGTGTGTGTGTGTGTGTGTGTGTGTGTGTGTGTGTGTGTGTGTGACTTAGCTTTTCATTTTATTTCATTTTATTGTATTTATTTATCTATTCATTTTTTGTTCCTGTGTAATATCACCAATTATGGTGAAAACACTTTAATAGATTATGCATTCATTCAATGATAGTAACAATAATAATAATATGATGACAAGAAGAAGAAGAAGAAGAAGAACAACAACAACAACAAACAACAACAACAAGAGCAAGGACAAGAACAAGAACAAGAACAAGGAGAAGGAAAATGAGGAGGAGGATAATGAATGAAGCTGAATTGTTTGTTATACAAAGTCTGCATAACACAGAGGCACCATTTCACACCTACGTTTTCGCATTTACTCTCTGATGGAACTGTTAAGCTGACTGATAGGGCTAAATTGCCTTGGGCGTGCCCATCGGTACCTTCCATTTGTCCCGTGAAAACGGCGGGGTCACTGTCGCCAGACGTGAGCTCCAACTCAGATTACCTCCCTTGCAGATTTCCGAACATTGTCTATTTTGGGATTAATGTGTCTACCTCAGACGTCACAAAAATAGATAAAAAAAAAACGCTGAAAAATAATGCCCAGACGGCTGCAAGCAGAATAAGGACACATGGTACACACACACACACACACACACACACACACACACACACACACACACACACACACACACACACACACTCACTCACTCACTCACTCACTCAGACACACACACACACACACACACACACACACACACACACACACACACACACACACACACACACAGAGAGAGAGAGAGAGAGAGAGAGAGAGAGTCAAGACTCAAATAATCTATTGTATTTCAGGCTTATTCCCCAGGGAGACGACAGACAGACACACACACACACACACAACACACACACACACACACACACATACATACATACATAGAGAGAGAGAGAGAGAGGGAGAGAGAGAGAGAGACTCAAGACTCAAACTATCTATTGTATTTCAGGCTCATTGCCCCAGAGAGAGAGAGAGAGAGAGAGAGAGAGAGAGAGAGAGAGAGAGAGAGAGAGAGAGAGAGAGAGGAGAGAGAGAGAGAGACAGACAGACAGACAGACAGACAGACAGACAGATGTGACTCCAAAAAGCCATTTTTCAGAGACAATTCTATATAAGCCAATGGGCGTCAGGATGACTTCACAACTAACTCTCCATGACGACAATAGAGACACTCACATAGCGAATTCCGA
>JADBJO010001087.1:331337-338837 GCA_016801955.1 Conus betulinus
ATGGTGATGTTTACTGCTCTGTGGTTTATCAACACTCGATGAGTCGTTGGAAGTGCTCGTCCATGTTAAACGACAACAGGAAAACGTCATCTGTTGAAGGTCTCCCAGAACAATTTCTTCATAACACAGGACTATGGCAACAAAGCTGTTGCTCTAGCCATACCAAGAACAGTCTGGCCGGGGATGGGGCCATAAGAGTCCTCATGGCAGTGCCAAATGTTTGCAAGAATGTGTCTCCATCAACGTCGAAAACATTGTCAATGAGGACATGATCGACAAGTAGGATTCTTTCCTGTACTGGAGGAGTGCTGGGTAGAGAAATCTCCTTACAAAGTGAAGGAAAGCAAGGCGAAGTACATGAGCAGGGTATGCTGGAATATGTAACTAATCTGACGCTATCACAACCATACTGACCGAACTAACTGGTGGTTCAGCTCTCCAATAGCCATAAATGGTGGTGTCCTTGACATGGCTGGGCAATGACACTACATAGTGATGAAGCCCATGGCCAATTACTCTTGAAAGCTCTCTGCGGGGCCTCAAAACATTACCCTGTATGTCTGCCTGGGGAATTGGTGACATTTTTGTGGATATGGAGCAATTTTTACAGTCAGTCTTTACATATGTAAATGAATGGCCATGACATTTTTTGATTCATCAGGGTCCAGTAGAAGTGTTGTATTATCGACGAAACCTTTGATGGACGCCCACTCTATGTCTGTGTCTGTCTGTCTGTCTGTCTGTCTGTCTGTCTCTCTTTCTCTCTCTCTCTCTCTCTCTGTCTCTCTCTCTCTCTCTGTCTCTGTCTCTGTCTCTCTCTCTCTCTCTCTCTCTCTCTCTCTCTCTCTCTCCGTGTGTGTGTGTATGTGTGTGTGTGTGTGTGTGTGTGTGTGTGTTTGTGTGTGTGTGTGTGTGTGTGTGTGTGTGTGTGTGTGTGTGTGTGTGTGTGTGTGTGTGAGTGTGTGGGAGAAGGGTATCTGTGTCTATGGGAGTGTGTGTGTGTGACAATCTTGTGTACAGACATAAATTCAAAGTCAAATGATACTACAACACACATATCCATGTGGTGCACTGACTGACAGTCAAGCAGATATATAAATATATATATATATATACCCAGAGATAGACAGACATACAGATAGACAGAGGAAGGGGAGGATGGTGGTGGGAGGGAGAGAAATGGACGACAAAAAAACCTTAACAGAACTGCAAACAACCCCATAATCTGTCATGATCATTTCAATACACTGTCCTGCAGCAGAGCACTAAGCAGGATTCTCTGCAACCTTTTCATCCCCGCAATAAACAATTCACTTTGTTCCCCTCCACCCCTGACCCCATGCTGACCGTTCACTGTTGGCCCTGACGTCACAAGGGTCAACGGCTGCTGTCAGGGGGCCATTAGACGGCTAATTCCCCTCCATGTCCACCGACCCTGGCCTGTGTGTGTGAGCTCAGCCAGGCTGACATGCCAGTAGGTATGTCAGAAATGATCCGCTGTTATGAAGTTACATCGTGCCCCGCTGATTTTGGGCTGACGGGGAAATTGATCCTTCATCAAATCTATCCTATCAATCCCTGTCGTTCCCACTTCATCCATGTCCAAATTGCTCCTGTCTTAAGTGGGTCTTGACTGAGTCCTCTGTCCTACCTGATTAGTCTGGAACAGTGTTACTTCTTTTATATTCATAAACAGTAAAGGAAAACTCGTCGGAACGTTCTCTTAGACAAAGTATACGTCATGATCATTTATCTACAGATATGAAGACTGTCAAGGTGAGGATATGGAATATATCAGATGCTTATTTTTTTTCATTAAAAAAATGGTAAAACGAACTACATTTATATCGGAAAAAAAAATACTGCTTACTATTAGCAACACTGAGTGTACTGGTACAGATTAATGAAGAGACAAAGATAGAACTCAACATGAAATAGTTCATGGGATATTATCATTAATTGCAATCTGTCCTTCCTCCCTCCCCCTCCTCCTCTCTCTCTCTCTCTCTCTCTCTCTCTCTCTCTCTCTCTCTCTCTCTCTCTCTCTCTCTCCTCTCTCTCTTCAATAATGTATATATGTATGTGCATCTGGCACTACATTGTGTAAAGACATAAAACCAAAGTCAGATGTAACTGCAACACACATGCACATGTTGTGCTTTGACAAATAGTCCACCAAACATATACAGACAGAAACTTTGAGAGAGAGAGAGAGAGAGAGAGAAAGAGAGAGACAGAGAGAGAGAGACACAGAGAGAGAGAGAGAGAAAGAGAGACAGAGAGAGAGAGAGAGAGAAAGAGAGACAGAGATAGAGAGAGAGAGAGAGATGGAAGACAGAGCGACACAGAGAGAGAAGAGGAGGGTGTGAGGGAACACAGAGAGAGAGAGAGAGAGAGAGAGAGAGAGAGAGAGAGAGAGAGAGAGAGAGAGTGGAGGGAGGAGAGAGAATCATGCGGACAAGAAACTCAACAGAACAGTGAAGAACCCCATAATCTGTCATGATCATTTCAACACTCTGTCTTGCAGAGCACTAAGCAGGATTCTCTGCAACCTTTTCATCCCCGCAATAAACAATTCACTTTGTTCCCCTCCCACCCCCTGGCCCCATGCTGACCGTTCACTGTTGGCCCTGGCGTCACAAGGGTCAACGGCTGCAGTCAGGGGGCCATCTGACGGCTAATCCCCCCCCCCCCCCCCCCCCCCACACCATGTCCCACCGACCCTGGCCTGTGTGTGAGCTCAGCCAGGCTGGCACGCCAGTGGGTATGTCAGAAATGATCCGCTGTTATGAAGTTACATCGTGCCCCGCTGGTTTGGACTGACAGGGAAAATTGATCCTTCATCTAAAGTATCCTAGGGGGGTGATTTAGATCAACCCCTGTCGTTCCCACTTCTTCCATGCCCAGATTAACCCTGTCTATAGTGGGGTAACGTCTATACACATTATGTGATATTAGACGAACCTAATCTATAGGAATAACATTAACAGCAACAGCAAAAAAATGGATAACTAACTATAAAACATCGAAGAATAACCGGTCATAACATGGACGTTACTAAAACACCAGTTCCCATTTTACAAAACAGAAAAAAAAAAATAGGACTTTGATGCAATGAAACAGCAATTTTACACATAAGTGATAAATCGGTTACAACTGTATCCATAGAACAATTAGGCAGAGGTGGTAGATGAGGTTTTAAACTGCTTGCAGTGGAAAGTATGTGGGAATTAGTTATCATTTCACCACAAAGGCACGTTATATTTTTGCAAAACTTTGTCTTAAAAAGCATTTAGTTTGATCTTATATATTAGCGAAATTATGATCCGAGAAAACGGCAAACTACATTGATAAAAAGAATGAAGTGTGTCAAAGTTTAATAGCTGGTTTATGCGTGTGTATCAAGAAAACATCCCGAATTCTGTTTTTGTTTTTGTTTTTTCCTAAAATGTTTCCAGCATGCATTTTCTAGAAGACTGTATCCCTCATGGACAGACAATGGGATACTGATAACCTCCGACCCGCTAGTATTTTTCGCTCCCCGTTTTGCTGCTCTGTCTACTCTCTCATTAAACTGAATCCCACAATGAGAAGGAACCCAACAGAAACTAATTCTTGTACCCCCTATAATCAAGAAATGTATTAGGTGATGAATATCTGTAATCAGATCTTGTCTTACTATAGGGTTTGTTTTACTTAGGGCGAATAAAACCGCCTTTGAATCGACGACACAAAAGGATTTGGAATATTGGATTTGAAAAGTCAAGTAGAAATACAAAAGCCATTAGAATGGCAGTTAGTTCTGCTGTAAAAATAGATCTGTTTTTTTCCAAGATAATAAGATTTTTCAATTTTCAATGAAGGAATTGTAAATGCAGCACCTGCTTCTTTGGTATCCAAAAGAGACCCATCTGTATAAATTTTAAGATGAAAGGGATACGAATTTTCAATATACTCTTTTACTATTTGGCCTATCAGGTTTTCATTGTCACTTTTTTTCATCGACGTATGGCTTATATCAAATGATGCTCTTTTAAGTTCCCATGGCGGGCTGGGAGATGCGGGAAGTTTAGGTCGATTTATATCGTTGAAGTTAACTTTTGACTCACTGAACAGATCTGAAGTGAAAGTTCCAATAGTTGTGAGTGAAAAAATTGATTTTGCCCTTTTTGGGGAAGCTAATGTCAGATCTCAAACTGACTTCGTTCTCAACGTTGCTGTCACGTGTTGAAATTCGTAGGACATATTTTGCAACAGCAAGCCGTCGATGTTCATCTAATGGGTATACTCCTACTTCGTTATATGTTCCCAAAGATGATGCATGATACGGCACACCAAGAGCCAGTTTGAAAGCTTTGCAATCCAAACTTTGCATCTTATTAGTAAACTTTTCGGAGCACTGAAAAAGGCTTCCTGCCCGTAAGAGAGTCTAGAACGTATCAGTGACAATGCAAGCTGTTTCAGTACATTAGCATCTTGGCCCAGTTTTTGTTTCTGTATAACTTTTAAAAAGTTAAAGCTTTTTCGAGCCTTTGTTAATAAATATTGTATATGATAATTCCACGACAATTTTGAAGTAATGTATACTCCGAGAAATTTCACCATTTGTTTGTATGCTATAGTCTCGCCATTTATTTGAAAAATGGGTAATTCTGGTGGATCTGGCCCACTATTAAAAAGTAGAAGATTTGTGCGTGCGTGCGTGCGTGCGTGCGTGCGTGCGTGCGTGTGTGTGTGTGTGTGTGTGTACGTGAGAGAGAGAGAGAGAGAGAGAGAGAGAGAGAGAGAGAGAATTACAGGTGAAGAAATGAGTATGGGACTCAAACATACAAAGACAAGAAGAGGGACAAGATACAAACATCAACAGATGAAATGTGTAAGGACTGGGTGAGGGATGGGGGGTACCTGTGTTCCTATATTCCCTGAAAATTGCTCTGAATGCTTCATGTCTCTGAAAGCCTTCCCGTTTTATTGAGAAAGATCTTAGGCGGTAAAGAGAATATACTGATATATTGATCCTCACGGGATACACATCAACTCCATACACACATCGCATGTATATCCATCCCTGGGATAAACTGAAATTGGGGCAATGTCAGTCCCAGTCACCGGCAAACTCTCACTGACCAGACGACCGAGAAAGCGCCGGGGATGTGGAAAAGGGAAGGGGGAAATAGAAGGGGAAGGTGAGGGAGGACGGTGAAGCCGTTGACTCGTAATTAGATGATTGACAGCTGTCACTGTCCTCGTCTGCCAGACGTGTCACTGTCAATGCTTTGCCGTGTTTTCCCTTTCTTTGCCTTGGCTTGCTTTACACTGCTCTGCCCTGCCCTCCTTTGCCTTGTTTTTGTTTTATTCCGTCTGCTTTGTTTTGCCTTACCCTGTGGTCCCTCCCTGGCTTTGTCTTACCTGGTCCTACCCTTGCCTTTTTGTTCTGGTCTTCCTTGCTTTGTCTTACCTTGTCCTACGTTGCCCCTCTTTGTCCTCCCTTGCTCTGTCTTACCCTGTCCTACTTTGCCTTGTCCTGCTTTCCTTGCTTTGTCTTGCCCTGTCCTGTGTCTTGCCCTGTCCTACCTTGCCTCTCTTTGTCCTCCCTTGCTTTGTCTTACCCTGTCCTACCTTGCATTGTCCTACCTGCTTGGCTTTGTCTTACCCCTGTCCTACCTGTCTTGCCCTGTCCTACCTTGCCTTTCTTTGTCCTTCCTTCCTTGCTTTGTCCTACGCCGCCCTGTCTTCCTTGCCTTGAGTAACTCTGCCTACCTTGCATTGTCTGAGCCTGCTCTACCTATCCATGGTTCCCTCCCTTGTTCAGTCCTGTGCTGCCTTGTCTGCCTTGCCTTGCCTTACCGCGAGATGCCCGACCCTGCCTTGCCCTGCATTGCCTTGCCTTGCCTAAGCTTGCCTTGGCTCGCGTTGTTTTGTCCTGCCCTGTCTTACCTTGCTTTGCCCTTCCATGCCACGCATCGAATCTCTTTGCCTCGCTCTGCTCAGCCTTGTTGCCTTCCCTTGCCCTGCCCTGCCCTGCTCTGATGTATCTTGGATTGCCTTGTCATATACCCTGTATTGTCTTGTCTCGCCTTTCACTGTTTTGCTCTGCACTTCCCTGGCTTGCTCTGCACTGCTTTGCTCAGCGCTGCTCTTCAGCGTCCTACTGCTCTTCTTTGTCCTTCTCTGCTCTGCTTTTGAAACAAAGACTACAGCTCATCAGCTGGCAATTTCTCACGACATGCCATTCTGTTTTGAGAGATTTCCATTTTAAAGACGGATTTGCCATCGCAAAGCACTTGGCAGCGCTAGTTCAGCATCTTGGTTCTGTTAAGTGCTGAAGGTGACGGAAAGAATTCAGATGAGCATGAAGGATGAGCAGGCGAAGAAAAGGAGGCGAGAGAGGAGTGGGAGGGTAGTTGGGATGGGTGAGTGGTGCCTGCTTGGGAAAGCGATAGTGTATTATCACGCGGAATGAGGACAACGGATGAAGGCAGACGAAAGAAGACAAGGATAAGGACAATGTGAAAGAAAGACTGGAATGACTGGACATAGTAAATACATCCTAATGCTTGTGGCTATTCCCTTTCTTTGTTTGCACGCCTGTTTGTTCTGTGGCGCGGCATTAACTTCAGATGATTACATTGTGTTCCTGTGATCCTTTTGCGTTGTTTGCCCAGCGTTCTCCTTTGAAGTGTTGTTGTGTTGTTGTTGTTGTTGTTTGCTGCTGCTGCTGCTGCTGCTGCTGCTGCTGCTGCTGCTGCTGCTGCTGCTGCTGCCTGATGCTGTTGTTTTTCGTTGTTCTTCTCGTCGTTATTAGTGGTGGCGTTGGTAGTGGTGGTAGTGGTGGTTCTGCTACTGCTGCTTCTGTTGTTAATGATGACGATGATCATTATCATAAGAATAATGGTGGAGGTGGTGGTGGTGGTGGTGGCGGTTATGATCACGGTTATAACGCTGGTAATGTGAAATGATGGTGGTACTGATGATTTCTGCCCCATCGTCAATACAACAACAATAGCAATAACAAATACACTAAGTATTACCACTACTGCTGCTGCTGCTGCTATTACCACTACCATTTCTCTTGCTGTTTCCTCTTCAGCTGCTGTTCTTACGCCATAGCTTTTTTGTCCATCTCTCTCTCTCTCTCTCTCTCTCTCTCTCTCTCTCTCTCTCTCTCTCCTCTCTCTCTCTCTCTCTCTCATCTCTCGTCCTCTCCCTGCTTCTCCCAAAAACGGGAGTCTCCCCTCTAGTTCTTCCTTCTCTCTCTCATCTTTTTCTCTCTCTTGTAATTTTACCGATTCTTAGTTCTTCTGTTTCTTCATCTTTTTTCCTCTTGTAATTTTCCGGCTTATTTTCGTTTCCGTGGTTATCCTCTGCCTTTTCTTTCCGCTCCTGGTTTTTTTTCCCTTTAATTAAGTAAAATGACTCACTAAGAACAAGGATGTTATTAAGACCAAACGTAAAGAACATTGGATGTGATCAACTTAGAGTGTCTTTTGTTGTTTAAAG